>KV751338.1:3088487-3150944 GCA_001698575.1 Mola mola
AAACGGGTTGAAATACTTTGGTGACTGGCATGTGAACAGCAAATCCATTCAATTTGTTTCCCAGGTAAAATGAAGAAATCAGACTCCATCTCTCAGATCTACACCTCCCTGTGGAAGCCCTGGAGCTACCTCACAGGCTCAAGTGAGGCAGCCTCCACAGGGGCAGCTCATCCTGGCTCAACTACACAGAAAACCACCACTATCAGAGGTTTTACTTTTGTCAACAACCATCAGATCTGTAGCAGCGTGATTAGCAAGAGAATAAGGATAAACACCAATACAGTCAGATGATAGATATGCTTTATTGTAAATACATCTTTGCAGGCTTCACACAGAGCAGTGATGTTTCGCCTTCTAACTGGACAGGGCTGGTGGACCTAGAAGTGGAGACCTCCCTTAACAGCACCGACGTTTGTAAGGGCTATTTCCACTGATGTATTGATGGTTCTGTATATTGATCACAGAAGACCCGTGAGAATAATCCAATTGTTGTAACCCAGCCTCAGACCCCTGGTCCTCAGAGTCTTCAGGGTCATTTGTGACCCTCCGGATGATGCCTGGTCAGAGCTTGTTGGACTGGGGAGAGAATTTGGAACCTGGTCCTGACTCAGAGGAGTTTCTAGCCATCCCAACCCCCTCTGAGAAAAAGGTAAGTTTTGGGTTTAGCTTGTTCTTTAGTATGAAAAACTGAACCTGCTGAGTTTCTCTTCATCCACTTTTGTTGTTGTTTGTTATTTTAGGTTATATCAAAGATTGTCAAGTCCATTTGGAAGCCTTGGAACTATCTGGTTGGCGAAGAAGAAAAAGATCCAGGTGAGGCACCCAGTGCATCCAGCGGATTGCCAGTGGAGGAGGAACCCGCCACTAAAAAGACAGATGAGGAGTCAGATGCATCCAGGACATCACTACCAGGTGATTTACACTAATTGTAATGAATCAACTAACATGGCCAATGATCTGTTATTACCACCATCCTGCTTATGTGAAACTACAAAAGAGTAACAGAGGAAAAATATTTTTTTTAAAAGGAAGCAGAGGGATTGATGGCATTGTATGTTTTTAAGTGTAATTTTATCATTTCTGCAGAGGCCCTAATTGGCTCGGGTCTGTGATGTTAAAGGAAACCACGTCTGGGCAATACAACAGGATGGTACATTAATTGCATTAAAAACAAGTAACTGTGATGAGGTTCAATAGAGAAACACAGAATTAATAAAGGTTGAAAGTGGGATAGCAGAGACCCTTGTGCCCTGGCTTGGGTGCAACGAGTGTGTACAGTATTACAGCAGAAAAAAAAAAGAAAAAACTGTCTTGAATTCTGGAGACATACTGAATTTACTCTGTCCTTTCTCAGCTGCTCAGGCTATCAGCACATCTGCAGGTGTCAAACAAAGATTGACACCAGCGGACGGGCTACAGTTACACAGAGATCTCCACATCCATGCAAGATAAAATACATTTCACAGCATAAAGCATTGATAGCATTGATCACAGTTCTGCTGTGAAACCCATGATCCCGACATTCATGGGAATGCCACTTGCCACAAAACATCTCCCTCAAACACCCCTGAAGACCAAGCATTTCCCCCATGGTACCTGCACACCCCAATAACACAAGGTCCCCCGGCAGGAAAATGCATGCTGTGACACCTCAAAAAAAATTGCTCAGGAACTGCAAAAGCAAACAAAAATTGGCCTCAAAATTCCCCCAAACCAAATATGATTGAGTATCTATGGGAATATAATGAAATTAAGTGTGAAATGAAAGAGCACGGTTGGCATCATTTTGCTGTGGCATGCCTAAGAGACACAGATATCCAATATTAAAACATGCAGGCACACAGTGACAAAGAGTACAATCCAGCTGATCCACCTGTTTAGTCCCAGGGGGCAAGCAGGTTTAAAGCTCTTTATGTTCTGACCATGGATGAAAGTGGTTCCCAAATGGCAGGCTTCTCCATTCAGTGTTTGAAGAAACTGTGTTACAGGCTTGTTGATTCGATTCTGATTCAATATGTGAGGCTGCAGTAGTCTTTATTTTTCTTCTCTTTGACCTGACTGTGTATGTTTATATGCTTTTGTATCTGCAGTATATGTTTGTCCAGAGAGCTTTTAGATCTTTAGACTAATGTCTTTTTTTCACAGTAGCTAAATGTAAAATGTGCATATACAGTATATTTAAAGTATATCACCAATATCTGTAAGTGAACCTCAGATTGCAGCTTGTCCATTCTTGCCATACGCATTTGATCATTTCTCTTGCAAAGCAGATTTCAATTATTCTGTCTTTGGCATGTTGCAAGTCTTCATGTCTCGTAACAGCTGTGGGATGGCTGTATATGCAGCAAAGCTCACTGTGAGAGGATTTAAATGCCTACGTACTGAAAACATAGCACCGTTTTCGTTATATTATAGGGTATAACTGCTTTGAATGGTAGATATCAAGTTTAATATATGTGATATTTCAGCAAAAAATGTTCTTTTTAAGTTGTAATCATGACCTGGACGTTTACTCAAATGGCATTTACTAGTAAGAGACTGGTAATTATTACTCTCATATGACATGAACACTGTGTAACATTGTTTTAATGGCTCACACTCACTGCTGATTTTAGACCTTTCAAGCAATGACCTTTTGCTAACAGTTCAATATAGATGACCAATCCCACTGCCTTCATAATAAAAAATATTAATTTATCCTTAAATTGCCCTTTTTGGGCATATCTCTCCTTGTATGTTTCACATACTGTAGAGTGAAACTATTCATTCCTTTCCTTACTCGGGGCGGATGCTGGTGGAGAAAAATATTTAAAAAAACATCTGACAGATAGTTCAGATATCTTAGAAGTGGTTGTTTTTCCCTTGGCAAAGCAGAGAGAATCTATAAGATGATTTTTACTTTGTTCATCATTCTTGGCTTTGTTTCCTCTGCACTATTCTCTCCGTCTGTAATGACTGTGCTCCTGATTTGCCTTGTTCTTCTCTTATTCTTTGTTTTGTGCCCTCTGCAGGTCTGTTTTCTTGGGGAAGTTCATGGTTCAGCGGTCCCACAAGGGAAAATTCTACACCAGCCAGTGAAGAATCACCCACTCGTCTGGCTTCTACCTTGGCTGCCTCCAGTAACTCGATGACTGCAGAGAACAAGAAGAATTCAGAGTTCCACACCGCCACCGCCTCCAGTTCTGCACCAGAAATCACCTCATCGGGCAAGGTTGCCGTTGAAGCGGAGACCTGGGTTCGCGTTGAAGTGCAGACCACAACACAACCGGGCAACAAGAGGGAAGAGACAGTGACCTCTAGAGCCGGTAGAGGAGGCAGAGGAAGGGGGAAGAAGAACAGAGGGGAGGACAGGAGCAGAGGGGAAGAGAAAGGGAAAGGAGAAGATGAGGGGAGTGGAGAAATCACTGGCGTGGAAGCAAAGGGGGAGATACAAGTTTCCCGTCGACCAGTTGGAACAAGTAAACCAAGAGAAAGATCCAGATCTAGAGAGAGGGGTCACAGGAGGGGACAGACCACCACGACCACAGTGACTACTACTACCACCGCCAGTCCACTGGAGCCTACAGAAATGTCCACAGCTGGGTCGGGAAGCAATGATTTATCTACGTTTCATTTATCAACAGCATCTACGTCCCCGTCAGCCTCACTGGTGGAAACGCCACTGCCATCAATCTCATCAGATCCATACCAGTCCCCCTCCTCATCTCCATCACCATCACTGCCCGTCACTGTGTCCGTGTCTACATCTCCATCTTCATCTCAATCCCTGGTTGAATCCCAGTCTCCCTCCCCATCCCCGTCTCTTCCATCTTCCTTCTCCCCGTCTCCAGCCTCATCCAATTCCCCATCCGCATCCTTATCACCGTTCCCTACATCACCCCTTTCTTATTCCCCATCTCAAACCACGGGAACAGACAACCACAACAGCTCCACTAAACCCATCACATTGCTGAGCTGGGTCCCGGTGGAGGCGTCAGTTCTGAACAGCTCACTGGATTATCATCCATTACTGTTGGGAACCCCAGATGAAGAGGAACCTGCTTGGTCTCACACTGTGGGCTCGGGGGCCCTGTTACCTGGCAACATGGAGGAGGAAAGCAACAGAGGAGGAGCCAACAGCAGTACCATCACTCTTAGTCCAACAGGTTAGCACTGCATGCCATTTTTCCAATTTTTTACCACCTTTTTGATAGGCTTTGCTTGACTAATTTGTCATGTTACTGTAAATTGCACAATTTACAATTTTCATTCCCCCAAAACCTGTTTCCAACAAATTTGGGAGCCTTAACATTTAATAACCTTGGTCTAACTTTTGGAGGTTTGCATAACTTTAGTAAAATTGTGCTGTCTAATGGATCAATTCCAAGCAGTCACATAAGTAGACTGGTTTGAACAAATTTGTTTGGAGGGAAACTCAAAGGCAAGCTGTAAAATTATCACAATTATCACTTACGCATTATTTAGAGGCACTACTGGGATACTGTTACTAACAAAGAAAATGGTTAATACAGTATATTCTGTAGAAACTGGCTCCTCAACAGTCTAACAGTGATGGCCAGTAACACATTACAGTAATATAATATGAACATATCCTTTACCTACAAGTGGGGGAGTGGTTCGATCCCAGACCACTGCAGTGTATATGTCGACATGTCCTTGACCAAGACACTGAAACCCAAATTGCCCCCGATGCTGCATCATTGGTGTAGGAGTGATGCTATGATGCTGATAAGCAGGTGGCACCTTGAAAGGTATTCATCGGTACCATATATGAATGACTAAATGCTGACTTGTAGTGTAAAGAGCCTTTACTGGACAAGGTGACTAGAAAAGCACTATATAAATACAGCCTGTTTACCAGAGATGATCACATTATTAGTGTCATAGTGAGAGTTTGCTGGAGTCATGGTATTTGATCAGAATGTGTTCAGTGGAGACACTGGTCCAATATATGTTGGTGCACAAACTAGAACTGGTAGAAGCAATGAGCCAACAATTAAAATATAGTATGTTGTGATGAGAAAACTAAAAGCATGTGGTGATTAATAATTACTTCTGGAGTTAGTGAACTATCGTAGAAACTGGAGTATAACCTGGTGGTTTAACAGTTTGTGTTGTTTGTTCTGCTGCACTTAATTATAACTATCTGTCTGCATGTGTCAGGAAGTATGCTGCTGTCATATAAAAGGAAGGAGAAAAAAATAACCATCCTTTAAGACTGCCGTTTCATTTTCTTCCCTGACCTTGCCACTGGCTATATATGATGATTACCTGCTGCAGGCATACCTTTTATTCCCTCTAGAAGTACAGACCACATCCGTACCACCACACGCAATCTGTTGATGAGCTGTGCAGGGCTGTATATCACAGTGAAGCTCCTGGCCAGCCAGCTGGTTTACTACTTAGTTTTCACTTGATAATGAGAGCTCATACGGGAAACATGCTATCACCTGGCGTTTTGAAAGCCCCACGGGCATCTCATTATCACACGTTTCTGCAGTGATTTATTTTGCTTCTTTTGAAAGCGGCTCGTGTCTGCAGCAAGCATGGCCGAGCTGATTGCTCGGGGTGGGATGAAGGTGTGGATGGAAAACAGCTTAAACTGTATTGACAAGAAGCCGAGGACAATCATCTGGGCTGCTGGTGTACAGTGTAAGGTTTGACCGAGATCCAGGACTAATGCGGGCAGAACGTCATAAATACGGAAACACACATTGATATCTTTGCTGTGCAAATAGAAGAGGTGTTCGCTGGAGAGTCAGACAGAGTAATGACTTTCAAGTTGCATCTCCCATTTACACTCGCATGCTTTTGTGCAGTCCCTTGTGGTTGGGTTTCCTGGCTTTGGTCAGTATTTTCTCTCCCGACTGGATCATGGAGCACTTCATCAGTCAGTTTAATCAATAAGATCAAAGGAAAAAAAAAAAAGCTTTGGGTTGGATTTAAGGACCTTCAGTAGCATAGCTTATTCTTATTATTATACATGAACACACATATGCAGATCCACAACCAGGGGAATGACATCAGTTTTATCTTTTTAAACTAATATTTATTACTCACTCTTTATGTAATAATTGAATTGCAGCCAGTTCCTTTCTTCCACGTCTGTTGTGCAGAAATGCCAATGCTAAAGTACTTGTGATCACTCAAAGCAAAAAGCTGTGTGGATTAATAATAAAAGTCTTATGACCTCGCTGTTGTATCGCTGTGTACTTATTAGCTGGATTTCGCAGTTGCCAGTTTATTGTTGTTTGTGCTGGCGGTGTCAGGCACTTTGCAGGGCAAGGGACAGTCCACTCTGTCAGCTCCCTCTACAGACTATTGATTTTTCTGCACCACTCGCTTTAATGAACGACCAAGGTTTATCTGGGTGCGCAAACACCTACTCACATGCTCCTGCTGCAGTATATCTGCTTGTCATAACACTTGATATTCGTCAAGGCGTGCCATGACCTTGACTGATGCAGAAGGCGCAAGTGCCTGGAGTGGGTGTACACTAAGTAAAATGCATGGCTGGTTTTAGCGCCTGACTTCAGCAGAATCCAAACCATAAGCAGGGGATTTGCTTGCAAAACCTCAAATAAATTTATAGAGCAGATGCCATTGAGAAATCACGCTACACTGGAACGAGCTTGTGATTGAAAACCCTCTGTCTCTTTTTTTTTTCTGCCTTGTCCCTGAAAGTTTTATTTTACCCAGTGCCCCCACCAGCATGGTGGTGATTCAGAGGATGTGAGGTTGAGATTTCTGCTTCTGGTTAGTGATTGGACAGTTAAGGCTAATCGAGTATTGATTTTCGTTCATCATAACTTGTAAACACACACACACTGCCACCTAAACACCACCCCCTCCTAAGCAGTCCACAATGTCAGAGAGATCTGGTGGAACAAAGACTCCCACAGCCATGCTTTTGGGGCCAGGATGAATGCGCGGTGATTTACGTGGTTGTGTTACAATTGATATGGAAATTTGCAATTGTGGACGGAGACCACACACGCACACATTTAGGGGCTGAATAGCAGGGCCGAGACACTCAGCAGGATGTCCACTCGTTTCTGTTTAGAATGGCTAATGTCTGAAGTTCTCACGCTGTCCACTACAATCGGCAAAGTGAGCCTGGGCCTTGCTTTCCATATGGTAACCATGACAACTGCGGCTATGAGTGGATGGCAAGGTTGAGCCTGTCTGGCTTCTGATCCCTTTGAAAAAGAGACAAAGTGTGAAATGAATATGCCTGTGTTGTAACTGCTGGTTGTGGCTGAGCTGCAATAATTGGAAATTGAGGTCCTGTACATTAATTTTGAATTTGTTCAAAATCATCAGGGATGATGGAAATTGTCAATAAAGCCATTTAAATTTGTGTGGATACATCTTTTGTTTTTTCCTTGGCAAAATAAATTGCATTTACACAATATCACTAATTAGCTCCCATATTGTACCCCCTAATTTCCCCCTCCACCCCCACCGTTTGTCTTTTATAGTAGAGGTTGAGCCCTGCGTGACAAACCCGTGTCTGCACGGAGGAAAGTGCCTTCCTCAGGGAACGGTCTACAGCTGCTACTGCCCACAAGGATTCGCTGGGGAGAACTGTGAGATTGGTGAGTGATGCACACACACACGCACACACACACACACACACACACATTCATACTCACACATCCCACACAGACGTACACACATGCAAGCATCCACATAATAATGTAGTCCGCCCTGCAGTGGTCTGCATACATTTACATGAGACTCTCCAAGAAGCCTGTTGGTAGGTCAAAGGTCAGGTTGCCTGTGATACTGAGAAGGAGATTAAATGGAGGGCAGGGTTAAAGGTTAAAGTCAGACTGTGGTAGTAATGTTCCATCAAGGTCAAACTGTTGGTAGCTTTTATTTTAGTTTTTAAAGCCAAACGCTAAATTGGTTTCTTAGCCATACAAAATACATTGGTTTTTGGAATCAAGTATAAGCGTCTTAGTTTCCTTGAGGCTAGCAAAAACTTCTGTAATGGCAGCAATCCCAGCACCAACAGCAAATCTGTTGTTCTTTAAAACAAGGCCATTATACTGTACTGCATAAAAAGTCATGTGTACTGTAGGATTTTATGGTACTGTTCACAGAAGATGGTAAAAACATAACCTTCCTGCGCATGTTTAAATATGCCTGAGATGTTCTGACCGGCTTTGGAGGTCAGAGATAACAATCATGTCGAGCAAAATGCAACTGTGACCTGCATAAGCTGTACAACAATGACAGACGGTATCTGTTTGAAATTCCCCAATCAATTCTTCCTTACTTACATGACATTTCCTCTCTCAACCGCTATGCTGATTTCCCTTTTGTTTGTTCCAGTCAGTGTTTGACTGCAGCACAGTGAGGTCAGATCTGAATTATCTTTATGTGGGGAGTTGTGTTTCTGTTGTGCTGCAGTGAGATCATGGTTGTGATCATGTTTCTTCAAAGCAAGAATAAACTTGCAGACTCACAGCTGAAACTGTGATCACTGCTAGCATTCCAAAATCTCTATGACTTACCAGGACTGATGGCACCTAAATGCTGAAATTTAGAGACAGAGGCTAGATGATCAGTGATTAACAGGATTCTAATGATCTTATTGTCTTTTGGGAAAAGTAAAACTCAATTTACAAGGCTCAAAGTCAGGCAGGCAGAATTAACTAACTGTCTTGAACTTGAGGGAAAAAAAGAAGCAGGTTTCCTTTTCCATATTCTCTGATGAGGCAAAAACACTCTCTCAGAGGGTTGGTGGATACAGGCTTGATCGCGGAGACATGGAAAACAGGTGAACTTTCAGAAGGGTTAACAATAGTGGCAATCTTGAACGGCCCCAAGAAACGAGGTTCCTACGATCGGGAATTTTTTTGGAAGACAACCAGACACTCTGACCTGAACAGTTGTTTGGGGCTGGTCTGTGGTGTCGGTCGGCAAGGCACTTATTTTTCTCTCATGTTTTCATTAAGGCTGCCTGGGCCTGTTTCCATATCCTCCTGCAGCGGCGGAGGTGAAGCTTGAAGGACGGAACAGCAATCTCTCCTTCTTAAGAAGGGCATAGCGGTGGTATTTGCGGGGGGGACCTGTGGCAGAGCTGTTGAGGGAATTGTGGGAATGTTCCACCCGAGACAAATAATCTCACCTTGATGTGGGGTTAGAGGCAGTGACACACCTGAGAGCCGATTCCAGATCTTGATTGGTTCGCTTGGTCGATCTGTTGGTTTGTGGAAGACTGATGACAGACTCACTGAAGCCCCCAGGGCTCTGCAAAACGCCATCCAGACCTGGGCAATGAACTGGGGACCCCTGTCAGAGACAATGTCAACAGGTCTGCCATGCAAGCAGAACAAATGTTCTACCAACACATTAGCAGTTTCTTTGGCAGAGGGAAGTTTGGGTAGAGCCACAAAATGAACAAATTTAGAGAACCTGTCAACAATGGTAATGACTGTGTCAACCTGTGTTGTCCAGGGTGATGCAAAACTAGAGGTGCCCAGCAACTGGTAGGGGTTGCAGCAGATCAGCAGGACTTGTAGGATCTTACCAGATCTGACAAGTGACAAATTACATATCCTCGGGTGTCGTGGTCCATCTGTCTCTTGACGAGGTCCAGGGTTTGAAATGGTCCAGGATTTCAGGCAAAATGGGATGTGTGAGCCCAATCCAACACTCGAGATTTCACTGCTTCAGGAACAAACAGATGATTGGTGGGCTGCCCACCAGGATCGGGTTGCAGACACTGGGCTTCAAGAACTATGGATTCCACTTCCCATGTGAGGGTGGCCACTACACAAGATGAAAGCAGGATGGTGCCCAGGAACAGGGAGCCTCCTCCTGGCAATGATGACAGCACAGCGTGGGCATCAGGAGTTCCCTGTCTCCCATGTTGTAGTTGGGTTATGCTGGACTAAGCTTCTTAGAATCGAACGCACAGTTGTGGGGCTCCTTATCTGGACCTGAGCGTTGATAGAGGACTGCTCCAGTGTCCATCGACATCCACAACAAAGGGCTGTAACCAAAATATTATATCCAGGCTACCACTACTATTGAAAACAAAACAAACTGACAAATAAATTAATCAAGTTTAACACAGCATCTCAAATACATGCTGCTGTTTGCAGACAGGAAATTAAGGAAGAGACAGTGTTTGCACACTGACATACAAGACTAGCCAGCGCACCAACTGCACACCATCCCGTCACCACATAACAAGAAACACTGAGACACGGCCGGATGAAATGCAGCGAGGATCAGAGCTCTTCGCTCTGTTTTATTCTCTCAGAGGATATAGTTAAAGTTTTTTTCTTGCCATGACAATTCAAAACACTTGCTGTGAAGAAGGGTCAATTGACTAAATGCTCATTCTCCCTTTGCACTTGAGCAGTGGTCTCAGGATTTCTGAGAAGCACCAATTTATCAAGTCTTTGGATTTTTCTGGCATACAAACATATGTCTGTTACATTCAATTCCTTGTTAAAAGAGTCCACATGTGACTGATTAACTGGGTTCGGACCAAATACAGAACAGGTGGAGCGATTATTTCAGATATATTTATTAGGATATAGCACGTCAGTAGTCAGGCATGGGTCATAGCTACAACCCTGATTCCAAAAAAGTTGGGACGCTGTGTGAAATGTAAATAAAAACAGAAAAAAAAAAAACTGAATGCAATGATTTGCAAATTTTATTCACAATAGAACATGAAAAATATTTGCTTATTTTGAATTTGATGGCAGCAACACGTATCAAAAAAGTTGGGACAGGGGCAACAAAAGGCTGGCAAAGTAAGTGGAACTAATAAAAAACTGCTGGAGGAGCATTTAACAACTAATTACATTAATTGGCAACAGATCAGTATCATAACTGAGTATAAAAAGATCATTTTAGAAAAGCAGAGTCTCTCAGAAGTAAAGATGGGCAGAAGTTTACAAACCCGCGAAAACTCCATCCACAAATTTTGGAACAATTTCAGAAAAATGTTCCTCAACGTAAAATTGAGAAGACTTTGAATATCCCACCATCTACGGTACATAATATCATCAAAAGATTCAGAAAATCTGGAGAAATCTCTATGTGACAAGTGGCAAGGACTAAGGTCAATATTGGATGCTGATGATTTTCGGGCCCTCAGGTGTCACTTCATTAAAAACAGGCATGATTCCGTAGTGGAAATCACTGAAAGAGGTCAGGAACACTTCAAGAAATCCCTGTCTGTGATCACAGTTTGCTGTAAAATCCACAATTACAAGTTAAAGCTGTATCATGCAAAAAAGAAGCCCTATGTGAACACGATCCACAAATGTTGCTGTCTTCTCTTGCCCAAAGCTCATTTAAAATGCACTGAGGCAAAATGGTAAACTATTCTGTGGTCAGATGAATCAAAATTTGACATTCTTTTTTGAACCCCTGGACGCCATGACCTGCGGACTAAAGAGGAGAGGGACCATCCGGCGTGTTATCGTGTTATCAGTGCACAGTTAAAACGTCTGCATCTCTGATGGTATGGGGTTGCATTAGTGGGCGGCTTGCACAGCTGGAAAGGCTCTATCAATTCTGAAAAGTATACAAAAGTTTAAGAACAACATATGCTCCCCTCTAGACAACGCATATTTCAGCAACACACTGCTAAACACAGACTGCATCCAGCACACCAGCATGGCTTCGCAGTAAAAATGTCCGGGTGCTGAACCAATACAAAACCAATACAAAACATTTGGCACATCAAGAAACGAAACATCTGGCAAAAAAGACCCAGGACTTTTGAGCAGCTAGAATCCTACATCAGACAAGAATGGGACAACATTTCTCACCCAAAACTTTTTTTTTCTTCTATAATGTTACCTTTCCTGTTTAAACATTTGAGGTGTTTTCTATCTTCTATTTTGAATAAAATATGGATTTATGAGATTTGCAAATCATTACATCCTGTTTTTATTTACATTTTACACAGCCTCCCAACTTTTTTGGAACTGGGGTTGTAGAATGTCAGTCCAAAAGGCAAACGCATTCACAAAGACGAGGAAAAATCCTTAAGGCAAACAGGGTCAAAACCAAGAGTCTAACACTCATACAACAAAACAGTGGAAACACTATGAAACAAATGGAATGAAAGCAGCAAAAAACATCAATCTAACATAGAGGGAACCATGGCATTAAGTTGGTCACACCTACATAAATCTGTGTTTGACATTTCCCCAGATTTTCACCCTGCACACTGGCATTACTATATTGGGTGTATTGTTTCACCCCTGTCCATCTTTGTGTGTGGACAAAATGTTCTATCACGAAAACTGCTTGCAGATCATTACCAGATTTTACAATGTGATAAATGTGGTCGAGATCTCAAGATGATTACATTTTGGGATCTCTAGCACTAAAACTGACAGAATGATGGATATAGCCCATTAAATAAGATAGCAATTTTTTGCATATTCGGAGTGTTAAATTTTGATAATGGACTTTAAACGCCACTCCTGTCTGACACAAAAACTCTTTGCTTACAAAGTTGTTTGCAAAGTTACAGCCCTATGGAAGCCCCATATACATATGGCATATGGCGTCAACAGTGTTTATGTAATTACTTTCAGAAGCAACTGAAATTTTGGACTCCAAGTTTAAATTGAAGTCAATTTTACATTAATGTGATTAAAACCTTTTTTTTTTTTCCTTTTGTATGTATTTTTTTTTAGAGCTGATATGGCCCACCTGCAATTATACATGCAAACGCTGCACTCCTACTGTGATGAGATATACTTGAAGTGGAAGCTTTTGTTCTACCCCATTACGTCCCAAAGCAGGCAGCTGCAAAGATGTACTGTGAAATGTTGACACGCTTATAAATTCCTTAAGAGTCATCATTTGTTCCTTAACATATGCTCACTTCATTAGGCAGCTATTCCTTGAGGCTCATAAAGATCACTTTATGAATAAATGAACCACACACAGTAAAAAAAAAAAAACGTATCTGTATTCACAGCCCATTCAGGCCGTGAACACCTTAATTAATACTGCACCCAGTGCCAAGTTTTGTCTTTTCACTGTCACAGAAAGACAGACCAACAGACTATCAGTTGATGCAGGTGTGTGCTGGAAGGCTTTGTTATGGATTTGCAGAGTTTGCAGTATTATCTCTCTGAGGAGCAGCGTCCCCTCTGCATAATGGATGAGAGGGATGAGGGATCAGACTTCATATACTGAACAACAAAGAGCTGGACTGATTTTAATGGGGCGAGGAAGGTCGGTTGCGTGCGTTTAAGTATAAACGAGCCCATCTAGAGATTGTTGAAGGACATTCCAGTCATTTTCGCTTGGGGGCACTTCACAATCAGATGACTTTTTTTTAATTTTATGACAGGTTTCTGCACTATTAAAAACCATTTAATGTGTATTTTTATGAGTCTTGCATGATGTTCAAGGAGCCATTTATGGCACTGTTGAGAAAATAAATTACAAAATGTATGAAAAAACAACTTTCACACAACAGGAAATTTCACTTCAGTATCATTCTACAGACTGCAAATGTTTCACTTTAAAACATAGTGGTTTTTAGTGATTGAGGCCAATGAACCAAGCCCACAGAAAAGGCTATTTCTTAATAAGAACAGTGATATTTGAAAAAGCTCTCAGGCTGGCTATGCTTTTGAATTGCAAATTTTATCTTTAAAACAAACAGAGTTGTTGATCGATTACAAGTCTGAGCCTGTTGGAAGAGTAAGAAATCGTACTGGCATGAATGTCTGGTTTCAGTTTACGAATCTGGCCTCTATTCCCTTCATTCGTCTTTACAAAGCTACAGTAAACTAAGCTAAAACAGGAAAAACTAGAGTCACAACGGAAAACTAGATTTTAGAAAAATATTAAATTACGATCGTAGGTCTCACACTTTCAGTCCTATTGCAACCAACCCTCAGTGTGTGTAGAGCCAGCAGTCTCAAAAAAGTCTTCTATAAGGCTTAAAGTCATTCTAGCTTGATCTGTCTCCTTATAGACTCTTATCTTTCTCAGTATTGAGCTTCCTACTTGGAACTAAAAGCACCCATTAAGGTCCAAGGAAGTACTATGCACTAACTTTGAACTTAGAAGTAGCTTTTTTTTCTACTCTTGCTGTGAGCTTTAATAGAATTCTTCAGTCCTGGGGTATATCAGTTACTCTGGTTCTAAAAAAAAAACCCATAGTGGTGAAAGAAGATTACATGCCCACCATACCAAGATAAAGTGACACTTTATGGATCCCTGAAGAGAAATATTCTTTTTGCTTGCTTTGCAGTGAGGTATGAGAGCGCAGTTAGCACAGTAACACATAAGACCTCCATAGTCATGTCTATATATTATCTAGAGAAAAAGCAAAGCAATGTGCAACTAATGGACAGGAAACAATAGATTAGACACACATCAAGTCAACCACAAGCTCCGCAAATACATAAAAAATAAGGATGTAATAACACTTGAAAGGCTGTTAAGTGTCCTCTGATTTTCTCTGTGTGAGACTGAGGACAAAATGAAGAGGAAGTGAAGGTGGATTAGAGCGAGTGAGCTCTTCTCACACTGCACTTGAAATGTGATACTGTACCCACCAACATGGACAAATTTCCTCATCTGAACCGGGACTAATGTCATAATGTGGTGTCAATGTTCAAACGGCGGCAGACACTCCGACAGTTGTTCACTCTTTATGAACAACATCTCTTCAGCTGAGTGCATCCTTTTAATTTGAGCTCTAATCAGAGTTTCAACCCGCCTGCTTTTTGTCTTCACAGACGTAGATGACTGCCAGTCAGAGCCATGTGAAAATGGAGGCACCTGCATCGACAAAATTGATTCATTCCTCTGCCTTTGCCTGCCCAGTTATGGGGGAGACACATGTGAGAAAGGTGAGAGTGAGAATACTGAACACACACACTGATGAAAAGGAGACCACGGCACACAAGGGCGTAATTCATTTTGAATTCTGTGTTCGTATGTGTGGCACTGACTATTCCAGCACGTCGCCATGTGCCCTTGTTAGGAAACCCAGTCATCTGGTTCTAGTAGCAAACAGTTTTCTTCAAAACCATACTGGTGGAAATAATCCCAATCAGGCTGCATTTCTCTTGCAGCTGTATGTCATTACACAATGTCACAAAGACGTATCTCTCTGCAGCTATCAGAGAGTGTATCTGTGTGTGTCACGGGACTGAAGGTTGACAGACGCTGACAGAAGCTCCCGCAGGCGCAACAAAATACGCATTGCTTTTCATGCATCAGTTAGCAATGCACGCTTTCCAGTCCTGTGGACAAGCACATTTCCTAGTTGCCTGTGTGGTGGATGAATCCAACACATGGTGCGTTTTTATGTGTGGTTAGACTCAGTTGTTATAGCTGTGATATGTAGTATGCTGTATACAGTTTGCAGTGGTGTGCAGTCTCTTTTGTCAGTGTGTCTGTTGCTGCATTGTCAAGCACTTTTTTTTTTTTTACTTCTACCAACTGTTGATGTGTGAAATAGCAACAAACTCAGGAAGTTGGTGACAGGAATGTGTAATGCAGGCTTATATGTGCATGTGTAAAGAGCATGGAAAAGATTCAGATTTTAATCCTTGTTTCAGTCCTGCTACTAGCTGTGCCAAAAAAACAACACGGTACTTTTAAAGCTGGGATTTGAAGCTTTAAAATTAAACTTGAATTACAATATTCTCAGAGGTTATTATGGAATTTTTGCCTGAGGCAGCCACAGAATAAATTAAAAACCCCAGCTTTAAGTATAAATTTCTTCATAATACTGTATTTTGCTTACACAGACCTCAGAAAAGGTTATTGTGAAGATGACGATATATGATATGATAGCTTCAAAAGTGAGGCCTGAGCAATTTATGGCCTCCTGGTGGCTGGCTGCAGTATAGGTCATGTAAATTGCACTCATATTTTCAGTTTGTTTCATTTCTTTATTTGTTATTTGACGCTATAAAGAGGATGAGTGAAACATGACACAGTAGTTCCAGCGTCTGATAACATACTGTGCAGACTCTAGCTCCTAATGACATCACTGGCACAAGATGGCAGCCCTCATATTCAGAATATTTTGGTTTCATTTTTGTGCCGTGGGAGGACATGGAGACGCATTGTCTGTCTTCATATACGTCACTACAATCACCCCACAAATGCGGCTAAAAGAGTTATCAGCCCATAATAGTCACTTGAGCATTAGGAAAGATTCGCCTGTTTCATACGTCTCTGTGGTAGGTGGCACTAATCAACCCTCATACTGCACACCAACAACGACACGCACATACACTGATTCATTCCACCTCCCCCAGAGCTGGCCTAATTGCCTGTGTGTTTGTGTTTATGTTGTCGTTTGTGTAACTAGTAGTATTAATAAAAATTAATGAATATGTAATCTTTTGTGGTTATAAATGAATCTACAGGCCTTGGTGTTATTAATGAATACTTATAGCGCAAAGGGAGGGCCATGTGTGCTGCGATTTGAAAACAAGGCTGTGTAATTACAGTTCATGAATTCAGCCTTTCAAAATGCCAGAGTCATATGTTTTAGTCTTTATCTGCCGACTGAGATAGAAGGCATGTAGAAAAAGCTGCCCCTCTCCTCCCATCTCAAGCAGCGTTACTTTATCTCACTTGGTGTCCCTGCATATAAATACACTCTTGTGCGCCCTTCATGAAATTACTGTGGCTTCCTCTCATTTCCCCTCCTCTTCTCTCTTCATTTTCACAGACATAGAGGGCTGCGAGCATGGTTGGAGGAAGTTCCATGGCCACTGCTACAGGTAGGTATAATGAAAAACAGGCTTTGGCGTTAAAATAAATGGAGTTTCCTGCAGCCACATGTGCCTCGTCTATCTGCATTATACTCTTTTACACCCTGGAGTTATTCTTGATATACTCACTGCATCACTCCCTACCATTTTAACCCACCAAGCTGCGTAATATATGAAATATGTATTTTGATATCCACTTTCACTGCGGTCTCCCACAGGTACTTCAGTCACAGACACACCTGGGAGGATGCAGAGAAAGACTGCAGAGAGCACAGTGCCCATCTCAGTAGCGTTGTTTCCGCTACTGAGCAGGAGTTTATCAATGGTATGTGTCTATTTTTTTGGTTCAGCTCTTAAACCACATAACACAACTGTACAATGTATATACTGTACATACACTGCATTTATATGTTTTGTGAATAAACATATATTCACAAAACAGGAAATAAAATTCAACTTAAGACAAAAATTCAGTTCAACATGAGTCCAGAACACAACTGAAAAAACATGAAACATGAAAAAAATAGACAATGCATGGACAGTATGGAACACCAAGCATGTCAATATAGAAAGTGAGAAATTAAATTGTGCAATACAATTGCACAATTAATACAATTAATACAAGTAACACAGTTAAGCATGATGTTATAGTCATTGATTTTTTTTTTAACAGGGCTGGGTCATGATAATGCCTGGATCGGCTTGAATGACAGAACAGTCGAGGAGGACTTTCAGTGGACGGACAACAGCGATCTGGTCAGTGATCAGTTGTGCCGGGCGCTGCCAACTGAAAACTCAAAATCCAAAGAAAAAGTCACTGACATCCTTGAAATGTAGTCAAAATCGTAAATTCTAGTTATTAAAATTTATGCCTAATTTAGCGGCAATCACAGCCTAGATTTTGAATAAGCATCCTCGGGAATTGCTGATTAAAAGTTTAAGTCACAAAAATCTCATATTATCAGACAATTTCACAATCGGCTTTTGAAATCCTGATTTGTGGAAAAAAAAATACAATATATGGCATCAACTTTTACCAACCCCTCACACTTCTGTGAAAAACTGTTCTTTGCCAGAACATTCAGTATTCATGGAGGACTCACTGCGCCTATGCTTATTGAACATAAAACTACTTTCAGCACTTTTAAATTTTAAAATCTTTTGATTAAAACCTGTTCCCAATATTGAGCATAATCCGACCTGCATACTCAAAAAAGTCTCATGTAAACGAGACTGGAGATTCAATCTGGCAAGGCTGACGAAGGAAAAGCAAATGCCGAATCCTGTCAATTTCTGTCGTGCAGGTGTACGAGAACTGGAGAGAAAACCAGCCAGATAACTTCTTTGCAGGTGGGGAGGACTGCGTGGTGACCATTGCCCATGAGGATGGCAAGTGGAATGACGTGCCCTGCAACTACAACCTGCCCTACATCTGCAAGAAAGGCACTGGTACTGAAATGCTGCCGGACTAAAAGTGCAAACAAACAATGATGCACTCTGTGTTTTACAAATTCTGGGCCATCGCGATAAATCACGAGGAGACATTTTTGCTCTTATTTAGTTTAGTTGCTTGTGTTATGGTTAACAAGTTGATCGCCTGTTATTAATTTTTTTCCTCATCAAATGCTCTTTATTTAGGATTTTTTTGTGTTAGGTGTTGGTCAGACTTCAGCAGCTGTTTCGTCACTTGCACTTCTTTTCCATTAAAGTTCACAGCAGCAAATGCCCAAAAACTTACGCACAAATTTAAGTCCAGATTGTGATTCAGTCCAAACCGGTATTGATTTTTAAGAGCAACATCAATATCGTTTTTCTTCCGATTGCCGGCTCTATCTTGTTGAGGAGCACTTACACTTGTCCATCCAGCAGAACTGTAGCCACGGTTATTGCCAATTACAGCGTTGTTCGCACAAATATGATCTGACATTCCTCTGAGCCATTCTCCCAAGTTCACCCTATACTTACCCACACAGACTCTGCTGAGCGAAATGTGAAGGCTGTAATGAGATCTTGTAGGATGCAAGAGGAAAGTTAAGGCGAGGCATGCACACTGATGAAACAGAGGATGATTAGGAGGAGCTAGAGGAGAAAGAGAAAAGATGGAGGAGGACATGAAGAAGAGGATTAAGTGGTTTGAGAGTGTTTGTTTGTCCGGCTGTGGTCTCATGGCTCAGTGCTTTGGCTGTAATCCCTTTGTACTGCAGCAGCTCATTACCTCTTTCTGGCCTCACCACAGGTCTGCTATGGAGAGAAGGCTGCCACCTTGAGGCACAACACACCTAAAATATTTTAAAAATCTAACTGATTTATTTCACTTTTTAACTGTCATCTCCCGCAGTGCTGTGTGGGACTCCGCCTGCAGTCGAGAACGCCCATCTGATAGGTCGGCGGAGGTCACATTATGACATCCATGCAGTGGTCCGCTATCAGTGCTCCGAGGGTTTTTTCCAGCGTCACATCCCCACCGTCCGCTGCCGGGCTGACGGCGCCTGGGAGAGACCCAGGATCGTCTGCACAAAGTGTGAGTGTTCGAAGTAAATGTGTCGTTGTAAAGCACTGGTTGCTTCTAGTTGGGTAAGCCCAGGTCTTTTGATGGCCCAGAGCTCTGTGATAAAGGATTTCTCCGTTTTTATTACTGAAGTTATCTTCAACTCAAAGTTAGAAGTAGAAACTAGGAGAATTCTGGTGGTCTAGAGGTTAGGGTACCAGCCATGAGTGGAAACGACCTTTGTGGAAATAAATGTTTGGATTTGGGTTCGTGTTCTGACTTTTATTTTTCTCTAACTTTATTTCCCCACAACTTTGAATAACGTTTTAAAAGCAGATTCAAATCAAATTCTGAGATTAAAGAGTCCCCATTTGTATAGTTTCTCATTACATACTGTAAATTGATCACAGTTCTTTAAAAGAAATGATTGGATCCTGATAAAAAATGTGTCTAATTATATGTTTATGTAAAAGACGCATAGATTTTAAAATGCTGTTAATCATATGAGTATCATTCTCAAAAACTCAAGCTTATGATTCTTTAAAATATTATCAAGCTAATTAAATAATATTTTGAAGAGAAGAACAAAGAAAGTCAATGGTTGTGATGTGTATCTATCCACTGCTTCCTTTTTAGCCCGTCGGTCGCACCGCTACAGACGCCACCACCACAATCAGCACCGTGAACGCCGTGGCCACCGGAGGCACGGAGGAGAGGGACACAGGGCCAGGGAGGAGGGGCACAGCTACTACTGAACCAAATAATACCACATCTGCAATGCCTAGGTGCTAACCATGGCTCATAAAGACAGAGAGTATTACATGTCACTCCCCGGTTTCCTGCCCCTGCTTCTAACCACGCTCCGTTTAGCTTTACCCCCACTGGATGATAAGGTTTTCTTACAGTTTATCTCAAGTTTATCTCCCCTGCCTCTCCGGGTGTTTTTGGCGCTTCTTTTTGTTTTTAATCGCTCTGCTCCCTTTAGTCGAGGTCCAATACGAACACTAACTATTCCACTAACTGTTATTAACGCTGTCCCACCCTAACACCTCCGTACAGTAGCTCTTCCGTCTGTGAACGGAAGCCCTGTCCGACTGACAGCAGCGTGCGAGCGTGTGTGAGCGTATGCATGTCACAGAGAAACTGCTGAGCTACTTTTGTAAAAGTTTGCTTGTTCTACATGTGTATATGTCCCTCAGCCTAGTATTCTGTTTACAAAGCACAGACGATATTGATGCAAGATCGCATTCAGTCCGTGGTAAACCTGAGCATTTTGTATGTGTGCTGTAGCTGTTACCTTTTCCATAGAGCAACTGAATAGCTGGTCTGTTTTATTTGACTGACATGCTTTTTTTAAAATCTAATATTTGCGATGTTTTGGTGTTACGTTTCTATTTATTATGACGACTTTGCTAGTGAATACGCTTTCTTTTTTTTTAACTTATACTTCACAGAGCCGACGTAACAACATTTTTCTAAGTCAGATTTGCATCCAAATGATAATCTCAATGATAAACAAAATCTGATTAATCATCTGATTGCTTCTAATGTCTGTTGTAAATATTGTGGTGTTTGTTTTTGACTGATCCTTGATCAATAGCTGGACTTTGCCAAATCAAATAGATCCCTGCCGCTATGTAACACTCTCAGATAACAAATAATTCCCATTGATATAGATTGTGTAGATGGGATTACACACTACTTGCTTGAGATAAGCACTTGATTGCATCTGAATTGCTAAGTAGTTTCATTCCTTGCACGGCTGCATTCACACAATGGGTAGAATATCATGTTTTTTGTCTTTATGGTCGCTTCGATATTTTATCGGTCATCTACTTTTTTGGTGTTCTTATGACTTTTTGTCCAGCTGTTGTATTCCATTCTTAATAAAGTGAGAAAACGAGCATCGCTGGTTGATTTTCATTTAACAAACAGTCAGCTAGTTTTCAGTTAGAAAAATTAGACATCACAGTCCCGCTAAAGAGACAGTTCATTGTTCCTAGAGCCTAAATACTAATTTTGGTGGTACTTTTACATTAGTGCCATCATGCTTCATCTTGTGGCTTTGACTGACCGGATAAACGTGGTTTACCTGCCTAACATCAGCATGCTAATAATGCTGTTGCAAACAAATTAAAATTTAGGTGAAAGCACCGCTGCGCCAAGACCAGCCTCACACTAAGCTGCTTGCAGGGCTCCATTAGTTTGACAGGAAAATGCTGCTGTGTTTATAGAGATTACTCCCGTCACCTTGGCAACCCAGCAGATGAAAGCCAATCAAGCACCTTTATTTTGCGGTCACCTTCCTGAGATTTGCAGCTCACTTTATTTTTCACTCTACATGTCAATTAGTTATATCCCCTCAGGTGCACAAGGGAAATGTGTGCTCTGTTGAGTCTGTGAGCAGAATATTTTAGGGAAAAGAAAACATGAGTGGGACATACAACTGTATACCATGCTGTATCTAAAATATTTGTTCCTACTTTGTGAACCATTAAATAATGAAGCGTGAACTGCTCTTCAGGTCCACAAATTCCTTTCCTGGGCAGCTGACTTGAGTAAATTGATCATTGTGCGACTGCTCACCTAAATCCAGGGTTCACCTCTTATCAGTGAGACAGCAGAGTTAACTGGGCCAATGTTTAGGGCACAATGACATTACCAGCTGCAGAGAGTAGTGCCATCTGAGAAAACATTTCAGGTAAACCTGCAAACTCCTCCGTTTGTGGACATGAGCTGAGAACCATATTGTGAGTAGACGCAAATAACTGATGGAGGTTGAGGCACGTCCACTTTAATCGAACACTGTTACGTCTGGTTGGCTCAAATCGTCTCCTTCCCTTTTTTATTTTTTACACTAAAATTAGAGCTCAATTTGTTTGGACTTTAGAACATGGAAAATCTTAAACAGATAACTTATGATTTCAGCTTCTACAGTGTGTTAGTAACATAATTGCAAACAAAATAGCTATGGATACTTTTTTGTATTTATTTGATATTTATTATCATTTCCTAATATTCTACAGACCATATAATTCCTTTAAAAAATCTGAAAATAACTTTATTTGCACCCTCAGTGACAACATGGCATTAATGTAAGATGGACCTTCTTCCTTCCTCCATTAAATTCTTTACTTGAGTAACATTCATCATTCACACTTAGTCATTCTGCTTTTCAAGCATTCATGAATCTTGAATGCTTTTTTAATACAGTCTTTAACAATGAAAGCAGTGATAATGTGATTTGCAGATCAAGAAGAATAAACTTTAAGCTGTGGATTTCTGTATAGAGAGGTTGACTCCATTAGTAGTTTGTTGCAGACAAGTATGCTCCGAGTTAATAAATACTCTTATTTTGAAAAGATATCCACTGAGAATCTCCATGAGTCACCTGAAAAAAAAAAAAAGGCAGGCTAACCACAGTCCTGGCCTCGATCAACAGCCTTCTTATCTGAGTCCAATAGTTCACACAGGGGAGTGCTGCTGCTGCTGACGCACAAGGTGACTGATTCGGAACAGTTTTTGTGTCAGAGAGGCCCATTTTTAGATTTTCTGAGTGGAAAAATCTTGCGCCTAATGGAGTTGGTGCGCCATCCAGGGTCCCCCAGAAAACATTAGCACCGTCACACTGTGGCGTATTCCTCAACAGTCTGCATGTTTTTGTCTGTCTAGTTTTTCTTCTTCTTGCTGGTTGTCTGCCCCTTGGGAATGGGTTTCATAAAGTAAGCGGGGCTGGTGTGGCAGCGCAGGGCCAGCAGAGTCGGCACGGCAGCGAGGAGCACATTCAGGGTGATAACAGGCCACCACTTTTCTACTGGGAAAAAAAATGTGGCACCACTGGGTCTGAGGAGACCAGAAGGAGAAAGTTGACTTTACGGTGTGTGTTTCTTTCAAGGACTTTCAACAGCATCAGTAACAATAACTACAGTTACCTGAGCCATGGCGCCTGCAAAGAAGATGGTCCAATCCAACATCCAGCCGCACCCAGGTGCTATCAGGCCATACACGAAGACAGTTAGAAGGGGCAGTGCATAGAATAAATGCACCAGCATCTGCAGCAATGACACACAAAATATCAGTTTGCAGTTAAGTATATATTTGTTTTAATGTGCATTGGTGTATTTTTTCTTCAGACTGACCATAACCCTGGGAAAGCCAACTGGGTCCTTGAGGTAGGGCTCATACTGGTAAATGTAGGTGAAACAGGTGTCTAGGGGGCAATCCAGCACCACCTGGAGCAGGGCAGGAGGGGTTATAGCAACCAGGCAGCACGTGTGACCTCAGACATCAGCAAAAGAGCAGTTTTACTCACAAATCCTCGGAAAACACAGAAGGCCGCTGCTCCTAATAACAGAAGCGACAGTAGGAGGTCAACAGGCCGAGACAGCAGACTTCTCTTCTGCGCCGCTGAAATCTTGTCAACATAGAAACAATCTCATTAACTGTTCCACACATGACTTCAATTACGTCAAGGAGTCAATTTAACTTGGTGTCCGTGGTCTCCTACCGTAATTCATGTTTAAGATATGTTTGATTTTATTTATAGAAATAATTTGGCAACATATCTGAATATCAGATTATTATTCTCAAATATGGATTTATAATAATAATAATCAGTCAAAAATGTGCTGAGAAGCAATACTCAGAGTATTGTCCTGAAACTGACCGTGTCTGCTGTGACGATTGGCATCTGTCTCGGTCTGCTGAAGAGCATCGCTGCCGCCCAGAAAGGCACCAGAAAGAAGGGAACATTCCTCCAAAAGGCTGGTCGAACGTTAGACCCATATTTGCCTGCGCAAACAAGAAGGCTGTTAACAGTAACAGGCACAATAAGAGAAACAGACAAAGTGACGGATCATGCTGACGTGTCTCACCGATGACCACCCCCGGGATGTGAACGATCTGATGGGCGATGGAGGAGCCCACCCACAGCAGCCCCAGGCTGCGATAGGACTTCCTGCATGGAAGGAAATGAAAAAGGTCTCATTAAGAGGCCTGAATGAATGAACACTCAGTGGACAGGCGGTGACACCACAGCTTACCCACTGAACATGCGATGGAGGATAGTGAGGAAGAGGATGAAGTGAAAGACGCCTTCCCAGTATGACATCATCACAGCATAGGCAGTACTCAGATGAGGCTCACCCTGAGGTGACATGAAATCAAACTTAAGGACTGAAGGATCTTTAGAAGGTAGTCTCAGAAAGAAGGGAATGGTCCTCTTACCATCTTTAAATAGAAGCCCATGAAGCCTGAGATGAACCCATCCTGCTCTAAAGCGTTGGTCAGACCCACCATGCAGGTGAAGGAGAACTCCGCAAACACTGGACACACACAAAAAAACGCAACTGAAATGAAAAAAAACTCCACTTTCAGATCACTGATAGATGTTTAAAACTATTTGTCTGGTTGTACCATAGAACAAGGGGTCCACTTTTGTCTTCTTTTGCACTGCGAGAAGGACAAGAAGAAGAACGAGTCCAAGGACAACCATTCCCATTCCCAGGATGGGAAGAGGTCTGAGGAGCGACATGGTGGAGACAGACGGTGTTCATTTTATCGTTGCAAACACATTTCAAAAAGCTTGATCATATGGAAAGTGTTTTGATAATGGACAAGTTCAACTTCTCGATTCTATAAAGATTTTTAGGTGCCTTTTGTGATAATAAACCGGATATCTTTGTGTTTCGGACTGCTTTGAGCACACCAAGAAAACATGTTGAAGACTTCCTGTGATTTCACTACCTTAAATTTCACCACTTGTCCTCAAGTTGATATTTTCCTCAACCCTGGAAAAAATTAATTCCATTCAGCCCATAGTTCCTCCACTTTCTTTCAAGAAATGATAGGATTTTGTAAGTTCTTCAAATTCAAGTCTTTTCCTCTAAGGTTTTCTTTGGAAAAATTCAAAAACTTCACTTTGGCTCAGCCAAACCACGTTACTTTAGAGCTTCAACAAACAACTATTTTATTCATCATTTAATCTGCATATTACTTTCATGATTAATTCATTAATCATTTAATCTATAAATTGTCAAAATATAGTTGAAAATGCACACATTCAACTTGCTCCTTTACTTGAACCAACAGTTACAAACCCAAAGGCTCTTCATTTACTGCCAGAAATCACAGAAAAAAAACACTGCAAATCCTGACATTTAGAAGCTGGAACCAACAAATTTTTAATAATCTTGTTTAAAGCAATACTGAAATGATTACTGGATGTTTTAACTCATTAATGCTCCTCTAATCAACTCATTGATTAATCATTGCAGCTCTGCATGATCTCATTAGGCTGGCAAAAGAAACTACGGTGAAATCATTTCTTTCCAAAGTGCAGCTGTGTGGCAGCACTGATCCTTGGACCAAGAGAGATCAATTTAGATGCCATATTTTAATTTCAAAAAGCTCAGGCTCAGAGCAACCAATGAGTTTTCTTTATTAGGAAGATATATTTCCCTGGGATCCACTTTCATTTTAACTGAAGGCTTATGTGAGTCTTATTTCCTGTGTTTGCTTTCAAGAGTCTCCACAGCAACTTTAAACGAGGTTACCTCTGGATGAGCAAACCCTCACTAAACCCCCTTTTCCCTCAGGCGGCCTGTTGGAGGAGGACGCCTCTTCCATGACTCCTTACATCTGGCCAAACAGAGAGTGGGCCACAGTTTGGGCCCATCGGCGAGCGCACACACTTACTCCTGGAGCGCAGGGATGTTGTTCATGGTGTACAAAACTCCAGGGGCCAGGAGAGAGATGAGGAACACGCAGACTTCCACCGGCGGCCTCATCGTTGAAGCGTCCACTCAGAAATGTCCAGGTAGAAGCTCCCGCTGCAGCGCGCGCAGGGAAGGAGATCATTTAAAGGAGTGTCACCAGTGGCCTTTTGATCGGTGACACAGGCCTGCTGCTGCAATATGTCTGCTATCTGGTCTCAAAGTTCAGAGCAGCAGGAGGGTGATGAGGGAGGGTTTAAATGAAAAGCGGTTACATATAAGCAATGAGCACATCAGGCACGTGTTAACCTTGCTTAAAAATCACCAAACTGGTGTAACCGTGGGAGTGTGGCGGAACAAAAAATCCAACCTGATTATTCACCTTTCAGCGTATCCTTGTACAGACTGCCACCTGGTGGTGGAACATTCCCAAGGTTCTAGTTTCTTCACTCCATATCAATATATAGATGTAGATTTTATTTAAACATTTCATTTGTGGGAGTGTTTACCTTTTAATTTCATCCAGTTCATGGATTATATTCCGGCTATGTGTGTGCAGCGGCAGAAGTAAAAATCTGCAACAGCTTCACATGTAAAAATGCTGTCTAGGCTCCTGTGGCCCCGGGGGTCCGATTAAGGAACCATCTGTCCTGTTCGTTGTAAGATTAAGGACTCCCTCCGTCTGATGTCTCCTGTCTTGATTAGATTCTGGATTATATCTGAGAGAGAACATAAAGTTCAGAACAATGATTTGTTATTTTTTTCAGTTAGGTGTGCCATTATTTCTTTGAAACGTTCTTTAAAAATGCTTCACACCACTCCTTTTTTATAACAGCTACATATTAAATATATGCTCTAGGCTACACACAGCACAAAATTGTAGACTAAGTCTTTCTCTGTTTGGTGCATTCAGAGCTGTTCATTCAAGCATCTTTGTTGACCCTCCTCACACGGGGGCCTTTTATGCTCCCTTACTCCCCTTCCAATTCCATGCATGATTACATAACAAAATCGTAGCCGTGTTTGTAAAAGCAGGCCTACATCTAATGCATCTTTATCTTCTGCCACAAAGCGGCTGAAGGGGATTAATGCTGCTGTTGCCACAGAAACTTAGTGACCAGTGGAAAGAGAGCGCAGAAAGGGGTGGGGAGCCCATGGAGAGAGTAGAGGCAGAGAAAGAGTCGATCCAGACGTACAGGCAACCCGTCTGCCCCCACCGCGGAGCAGACACACGTTTTTGTGTGACTGTGTGAGGTGACACCGATTCCACCGGTTCCGCCACCATGCTGCACCCTTTAATCATCGGCATCTTGACCGTTAATACCTCGCTAACCGTCATCTACTGGACCTTCATCCTGGGCGATGCCTACTACAAGTGGGTGATGGAGCCAGAAGACAAACCCAAGAAGTTGGTCACCCCAGCCTGAGGGAGTCGCAGCCACAATGGATTAAGCGAATGTCTGGGTGTTACTGTTTATTTATTTATTAATTTTTGCATAGGACTAGCCTGCCAGAAGAGCTCAGCTTGTGGCGCTTTCTTTGGAGCTTTAGTTTTGAAGAAGACTTGGAAAAAAACCCTTTTCAAAAATCTTTTTTATGAACAGAGTGAGTCCTGCAAGTGAGTGAAACCATACAGGTAATGTCTGATATTTATCCACAACTTTATTAGTTAGGAATACCTGTGCAGTCTACTGCAATTCCAGACAGCATATTTGGAGAGGTGTTTCTAATTTTTGTCCATCTGATACATGAGGGGAATAGAATGCGGGTACAGCCATCACCATATGACCTCAGTGCTGAAAGGTGCAACTCAATTTCCTCTATGATAGCGTAACAACACAATCTGGACGTAGATTTTTATGGCAGATTGTTGAAATTCCATTAAATTATACACGTGTACTTAATGAAGTGGCCACTGTAAATGGAATTGCACTCAGTGTTTGTGGTTTACAGTGTGAGTCAGCTGCAGGCTGAAGCTAAATAAACTCCATCTCCTGCGCTGTCACCTGCTGACTCAGTTAAAAAGGTGTCAGTCAAATCCCATCGGGGATTAGCGAATAACACCTTCATACTCTCCTGACGGCCTCGTCAAAGACGCACTCACACCTCACCGCACACTCCTGCACGCATCCTTTACTTGAGCTCACCTCCTTTTGTATCTCTTCTTTCGGATTCAACACAACATGGCAGACGACTACTACTGGGGTCTGCACCCGGTCTCCGGGTTCATTCTTTTTGCCAATGTTGCCATCATCATCATAGAATGGCACTTTCTCGTTTCTCAGTTTTTAAAACTTGCTAAGGCACAAGGGGATGTGGCAGCGGCTAAACCTTAGAGAGGGATGGCCGTGGATGACCTGACACTGCAGCTGGAAGATCTGCGAATATAAGTTATTTTCATACCCACCTTTAGAGAAAAATCATTGATGGTGGGTTTTATTTTTATTGTTGTTAGTACTCTTTTTTTTTTTTTTTAACTACGGTAATCCTTTGTTTGCATGACGTTAACTTTCTGCCATGTGTTTGTGTTTTGTTTCCAGTGCCGTCTGTGTGCTGAACAACAATTTGGAAGTCCCTTTCATTCACAACACAAAGAAAAGCGCCGGGGAGCTGTTTGGGGCTTTGATTAGGTAAGGAATTATATTTATGCCCTAGAACTTCACTCTGACATCCTCAAACTTCCTCATGCCATCAACATTTGCTCCTTTTATCTCTCGTAATTTCTATCCAACAGGGGGGTTTATGTGTTGTTCTTTGTCTATAAGTTAGCGGCAGTCTTGATGCCCGTGGTGATATTTATTAGCCACAAATCTCAGATTATATTTTGAAATACCAACACCTGCCCTATTATGATGCAAATCTGGCGAGAAAATAGACTGTCCTGTCCGTGAATTGTGTGACAAGATATTTATAGAATGAAAGAAATGGCCCCGCTGTGATGTGCTGAATATCCATAAAGCAAGTTGGTCATGGAGGACCATAAGCCTCTTTGATGTATTACTGTCCACCTCTCCTCGCTCATATCTCTAATCCTTGCAGATGGAAAGCTGATATTGCTCTGTGACAGACTCAATCCTATTAACTCTGTCTGTCCTATAATCACCTCTCCACTGACTCACACTCCTGGCTTCCCTGGATATTTTGACCGAGGAACCCTCTCCAAACGACTCGAGGGAGGAACGCTGGGATTTAAGTCTAGACAAAAGATTAAGAGAATTGATAAACTTGTGGCAGCACATTTCTCTTGTGTGGCGAACTACATTTTCAAAGCACAACTCCAAAGAGACTTTCTGAACCATCTTGACATTTTCATCCGTCAATCCTGGCATCTCTCACCTTCAGACAGTATGACAAAAAAAATGTCTTTTCTAATGCTCAGTCGCTCTCCCTCCTCGTCCCGTCTCGTTTTCCAAGTTTCCACAGTGCCATTGAGCAGCTCGGATCTGCAACGAGACAAAATATCTTTGCCCAGCCAAAGAAAAGGTCCTGAGGCGCCACCGAATTCTTTCACCACTCCATCGGGTAAAAAGACGTAATCAACCCGTCAAAAGCGACTCTACCATGAACCCGCAGCCAGTTGAGTCCCTGAACCTCTCACAGCTGGTGGTTGAGCCCCGACAGCTCCTCCAGCTCTCCAGGAAGAAGGAGGAGGAGGAGGCCTATTTCGTAGACTACATACCACCAGCAAGAGATGCTATAACACTCCCACGGGATGTAGTCTATGTCCTAGTTGGGGTGGTGCTGGTTGTATTGGCCACTTACGCCATAGTGGGACATCTGATTAAAGATCTGATGCATGACCTGGCAGGTAACACCCCCCCCCCAGACTGGTGACCACTCCCATCAGTCTTTCCTGTCCGGTGAATCTGTCTGTAGCATCTTCGAGTCCTTTTTCCACCTGAGCTGTCCAGCCTGCACCGGTGTTTTGTCTTTTCCTTATTTACCCAACATTTACCCTAAAACTAACCTGATCATCCACACCATGAACCAAAACAACATCGCAACTGTTAGCTTTTTATATAACTGTAGACATTTCAATGACATGCCTCACCTCTCAATGCAAAACAGCTTCTTTACAACAACAATAGCTATATAGCTAGAAGTTTCTTCTGAGCCACACAGTGACACGGCGCTTGTTGAGATAGTCTCAGCTTTTTGCTTAATCCTGCTAACTAACAAGAGAACAAAAACGAAATCTCCTTGGCAGAGGAAGTAATGACAGAGTGCCCCCTTTGTAACATACATTTAGAGGTGCCAGAAAGTATGTTTTATTGTGTATAACTCTAACATTTTTTTTCCTTTATAGATTGGTTGCTTGGCCCCAAACCAGTGGAGGATGATTCAGAGGAAGGGAGAGCAGAAATGGAAGAGGACTGGCGACTCAGCGTTTCCAGTCATCTGACGGACAACGACAGGTGGAAGATGGAGAGAGAAAAGGAAGAACAGCTACCCGGTTTCCACTCTCCGGCCGTCCCGCCATCCTCCCCTTCACCTTTGAGAAGCGCATTCGCTTCATCACACCAAAGAGAAAAAGGAATATCTGCTCATAGTGTGACCTTCGCCTGCCCCGCAAGCTCTTATGCCACTTCCCTTTGAGTTTCGCCACAGCTAAATGCAGTGATCAGAGTCGTCTCTGTAGGAATTATGTATTAGTGAAATGCATTTTGGTCGTACCAAAGTTTGTACTTGTTTTGCTTATAAGAAATGCTTACCATGAGTGATAAATAAAAACGCACGTGAACCTGGTCCATATTGTCATTGTGAAATACATTGCACTGTATTGCCCGAACAAAGAATTGTAAATTCTGTAGAATGTAAACTTCAAACATGTTGTTATAGCTAAAAAGCTATTTTCATGTCATAAACTGACATTTAAGTCAAACATATTTCACAACTTTAAATCACTGTTCAGTGAGCCGTCACGATTGCTTTGTAAGATGGCACAAGAGGTGCATTCTCCCCACGCTCAAAAAACTGATTCAAGCCCTTCTTTGATGTGACACATTTAATTGTTGTTCGATTTGCTCAAAACAAATCCATTGAAAACTTATACATGTACATTTAATTGAGATAACGTAATAGTTTCACCTTGACATTCATGAACTCAAAACAAATGTGTTTCATTTGAATTGGGACCGCCCATTGCGCATGTGCGAGGCAACGCGCTCTCGCGGTCTGTTCCTCTCCGGCTCTTTGCGTCCTTCTTTTCGGACATCTTCCATCGACACTGCTGCGGGATACTATTGTACGGAGACACCGAAAGCTGTTGTGATTCCACTCATTGGTGAGTAGCCTACTCTATTTTGTTGTATTTAAAAAGCTTGCTGTCAACGGACCGTGAAGCTGGATGAGTTTTACCGCCAGGGAAGTCGGACTTTGCGGGCTAGCTAGCTAAGATACACGAGGGAGAATAAAGTTTGAGTAAATGTCAACTCTGACTAGTTTTATAACCACAAATCTTTTACTGGAAAAAGTGTACATGAACCTATATTGTGACCTCTGGCAACGAATGAATCTGTTTTGGCAGACCTCCTCTCCCCTCCCCCACTCACGGACACTCGCCGAACAGACGCAACTCTCAAACACACTCGCGGATTCAGTCGCGTCGTTGACTTTCAAATTAGACCTTCGTGGCTTATAAAAGACCAATTACTCGGTGAAAACTTGTCAAAAATCGCCATTTTGAATGCAGTGTGGGTAATTTATGTGTGTGTGTGGATTAAATATCTAAACTGACATCTGACGGTTAAGAGCACGTAATTCTGCATATTAAGTAGCCATGTGCTTCTGTCTGCCTCACCTAATGGAGAGGTTGCCCTAATGTAGCTTGGTGATTTGGGGGACCCATGTCCCCTTGTGGAATACATCGTAGGGGGTTTGCACATGGTAATGTTGAAAAGATTTTCATCGTTAAAGGTTAGTGACATTATTGAATATAAATAGTGGCGCCCAACTGATAATCAGTTTTCTGATATTAGCCTGAATGAAGACATATTGATATCAGTGTTGTTCAATGTGCTGATTTTTTTTTCTTTTTAAAGAGCATAATGCAAAAAAAAGATGCATTCAGATTCAGAAGTTTATTTATAGGTTGTAAAATATAATAGTCATGTGTCAAGCGTTTGATATTATATACGGTATTTGAAGGATCATTGCAAAAACTGTGTGTGGCTTTCGCCTCAAAATTTAAGTCTGTCAGGCTCCACTAAATACTCTGGGTTTTGGATGTCTAGCTCCTGCAAAATCTAATACCATTTTTATTTGCATTTAATACAGTATATAGTGCTTATGCATTCTTTTGTTGTGCTACTTCTCTGTTGTTTCAGATCAGGAGTAAAGGTGTTCTACAATGGCAGATCCAGCTGTTCTACGGGTCATCTTCGGTGATGGATCTGACTCAAGAAAATTGCACCTGGTTTCTGGAATTCCAGAAACAGTGGATGAACTGCATCATCTTGTAAAGACATGCTTTCAATTGCATGAAGACTTCCATTTGCAGTACATGGATTCTGATTGTAATGAGTTCATGAATCTAACTTCAGTGTCTGAAATCCAAAATAAGAGCACACTCAATGTAATATATATGTCTCACACGTCACCTGTGGATTCCTACATCACATTGTACCCAGTAGAACCGTCTGATGAGGCTTCGAATACCACTAGCCCAAATGCTCAAACCTTTTCTTCTTCGTCAGTGGCCTCATCGGGCCAGTTCTCAGGATTGTCCTCCTGGCCCAAAATCTTTGTGGTCCCTAAATTCACCTACAGCAAAAGAATAATGAGTTTGAGACAAATGGAACATGCTTCAACCCTGGCCCAAAGCTAAAAGGGATCATCCTTGATGGTTTAGCTCAAGAAATGATGAAATACACCAAAAACCCAAAAGACTCTCAGTGTGAAGAGGTAGCAGCTGCTTTGACAAGGACCCATCCTTGTTTGGGGCAGCTAGGATCCAAGACAGGATTTTGGGAATGGAAACAGTCTCTAAAATATAAAATGCAAAATTATCGAACAAAGCTTGGGAGACTCGGTCATCCCGAAATCCGTGTGAACTCCTTGAAACACAAGCGAGAAGGCCAAGGCAAAGCTGCAGCTAATATCAAGAAGTCTAGAAAGGCTGGAGTTAACTACATTCCTCTTCACCCAAAAGGTGAAACTGCAGAGAGCTTGGAGAACGAGAGAATTGCTTTATTGTCAGAACTGAAAAAGCGTGACAACGAAGTAGTGAGAAAAGCAAAAATGGAGAAAACCTCCCACAGACGCCTCGAAGTTGTGGAGCAGAGGCCTATGATAGGAGACTTCAAAAACAGATGGCCTGCTCTGTTTGAGCAGAGTGAAGTAAGTAAATGTTTGTGTGCTGTGAATTTTTACTATTGTCCATGGTGATTAATGGCTGCAAATTGTATTTTGCAATAATCTTGCATCCTTTTATGACAGTATTTATAAATAACATGTAAAATGTTTGTACACTGTTGAACATTTTTCAGGTGAATGCAGAGTTCTTGCGGATCACCACCAAGTCCCTGCAATCAAAGTTTCTGTCCCAGATGGACCACTTCTCAGAAAAAACTGAAGCAGATCTTCCAGAGCAAAGGAGGAGTTAAGGGGCAAACGATCAAGCGCATCCTGGCAATGAAAAACTCGGTTTGTATAAACACATCAAATAAACTTTCACTGTGTTGTGGTTTAGTTTTTTTCATCGGTAGCTGCTCATTTAAAGAAGTACTTAACAACTGAAAATATGGTGTTTTGATAACACTAGGAAATTGGCGCTACATGATAAGAGAAAAGGGGCTGTGGGTATTTGCTTTTGCCCAAACAAAAACAAAAACCGTAACCACAAGAATGCAACTACAAGAATGCACTGCAGTGCACCATACCAAAAAACACCTCTTGCAAGTTGAGTGGTGCTTGGTTTACACAGAAATGTGGAAATACAACAACCCTAGAACCAAAACAAAATGGCACGCAGTCTGTCCTTGTACATGTACTACCCACCATGTAATGATAACAACAATCTGGTTTAAATTTGGCAAAGTATTCTTTTAATCTCAGTAAGAGGGAGGCCTGATGGGAGGAAGTCAATGTTTTAAAACCTTTCATGCTCCTACTAATCTCAAACCTACCTACTGCAGCTATAATTTTCACAATTCCTGCACCACCATCACAACCAGATGTCTTTATTTGTCACCCATGTTTTAGTGCGATGACATCAACGTAAGGAGGGAGTGCATCCTGCGAAGCCTTGTTTATGTCAATGAAGACCCGGACCACGCAGTCAGTGACGGTCATCGTGGGTGTTTTTCTTGTTCTAAAAATTTGTTAACTACTTGTGTAGTGCATCTTGAATTGTGTTACTATGGATAGACTGTTATTGACTCAAAGACTTTTTCCCCCCCCTCTCCTCAGACTTGCACTTTGCAGTTTATGGTAAAACCAATGTTTTCATGATTAGTCTGAACTGGTAATACCTTGCCTTAGCCTTTGCAAATATTGAAATTGTATTGTTGTGTTCCAAGTACTAGTAACTAGTTTTAAAGTCAGCAGAGTAATTTCTTTTCTTTTCTAAAGTGTGTTAGGCAATACACTGTGTTCATCACAGAGAAAAAAAGAGGAAAAATCTAAGCTCTCAGTCAAGTTCGAAGTGCTTTTTTTTTTTTATGAGTTTGAGCTTCTTGGAAATATTTCCATGTTTTGTACTCATGCTTTATATTTATATTTCATACCAGTTTTAGGCATTACATATTACAGTTAATGGTAAAAAATGTTCATGGTTGGTCCCAACATATCACAACTTGCCTTAGCTTTGCTGCCTTAAACAGATATCTGGGCTTTTAAAGGCAGTTTTTCTGTGTATTGACACAAGTCATGATGTTGTTGAGTTTATAGTTCACTGTCATCAATCTGTTGATGAGTTTCATGTGGATGCTCAATATATATATGTGTTATGTATATGTGGATGAGTTTCAATTCATTTTAAATAAAAACACATCAACCAGATTTGGTGTTATGTATGTCTGAAATGGGTGTCAAATGGAAGAATTTTGCCCTATTTTATTTTAGACTAATTATATTAGTTTGAGTTGAACAAATGTAAATCAGTTTAGGCCATTTAATGTAATTATTCTATTTTGGCTGTATTTGGTAAAGATGAGTTTGACCAACTCAAGTACCTCCTTGTAATATGATTTAAGTTAGGGCTACATACATTTAATGGATGGAAATCCTGGCCAAAATATATTTGTGTTCATCCAATGAGTTATTTTTTTCAGTGCAGTCGCCATGTCATAGCCTGCGTTTTCCCGTTGAGTCAGGCATTTGGCTGAAATGTGTCGATCAAGAATGTTGGACTGAGCTTACCTCCAGTAAACAACCGAACAATACAAGAGTGTTGTTATGCCTCGTCTGTGTTCAATAATCCATCTTATCTCTAATACCTGTTTGAGTCAGGGACAGTGGCCTTAGTTGTGAGGGACAAGGATTAGCATACATTAAATACTGTTTAATAATGATCCAAGCAGAAGATCTAATAGATAAATAGATAATCTGGTAAATGCTGCTGGGCCTCATTAGTAGACTGTGCATGCAGCATTGTTCCTGTGACCTTGAGCACCTCAAGCTGTTGCAGCTAATCTAGTTTTTCCATCTGCGTAGCTCCATCACAAGCAGACTGACGGGAAGTTTGCACAGGTAAGTGAAATGAACAATTCCTCAGCTCGAGAGCCATAGTTTTGAGTGAAGTTTTTGCTCAGTGTGATTTTCACCCTGGAGTGCAAAAACGCCCGCTGAATCGGAGGACCGTTATCTGCTTCCTTCCTGTAAGTAAAAACTTTTGTTCGTACTGTCGATGCATTTTGAAGTGTTTTTTGGTTTGAAACCTTGGTGCTGGATTCATTTTGACACTTTCCCATGTTAACAGCAGTTTCACAGGCTGCCAGAGCAATGGATGTGCCGGGGGAGAGCTTGAAAATTCATTACAAAGAAGAAGATGGATCGGTGTTCTTTGAGAGCTACGTGCCCCCCTCTCGGGACGCAGTCCATTTGCCGACCTACGTTGTCTACCTGCTCATGGCGGTCTTTATCCTGCTGGGTGTTCTTTATGCCATCATTGGCCACCTCATCAAAGACCTCATCCATGACTTTGCAGGTTAGTGGCTCTCAAGACAGAAGACAGTAAAAGTGCTTGTTTTATAAAATATGAAATATTGCCACTCATGGTGCTTCTCTCTGGGGTCCCTGCTCCCGGTTCTGTAGACTGGCTCTTTGGGGAGCAGCCTGAGGAGGTGGTTGTGAACTACTGTGAGGCAAAAGATAAGTTTGTGGCGGACTGGTGCCCAGAAACCTCCCCTGAGCTGGAGGCCATGGCCCGGGCAGAGGAGAGCAAGGTGCTCGACAGGGACTTCATGAAAGCCCCCGCCATTTGGATCATCTCCACAGAGCCTCAGGCGAGCAAGAAGGGACCGCGGGTGGTTTTTGGGAAGAGGACTTGATGTTGCAGACACTCTTTGTCATGTGTGATTGTATGATTGTATGCAAACTGAGAAGGGAATGGATTTTAAAGCAGCATTACTATGTGACGGCTGTTGGGGGAGTGTCTCGCTCACTTTAAGAGTGAGAGCCATGGTCTTAGGAGGACATCTAGTGTATACTGATGGCACTGCAGCTCAGAAAAAAAGCAAAACAAGTTATAATATGCCTTAAGTCATCTAAGAAAAAAAAAAAAAAAAATTCCATGCAAGAGAACAACTAGCAGAAATATAGGAAATGTCCTTGAGAATTCATGCAGCAGTTTTTTTTTAAGCCATTAATTATATAATCATTTTTAATCAATTGGCACAAGCTGAAAAGTGCAACAGTTCCCACAAAAGTGTAGTGGTTGGATGTATAGAAGCAGGGGTGAACTCAGAGTGTTTGAGGAGCAGGGGTGAAAATAATAAAAAGGGCACCGGCTGTATGAGGGGGCCTCGTGCTTTCTCCAGAGTGTGCAGTTTTCGCATTTGTATCCACTGGAAGAGCACCCCAGAGTGCACGTTGTGTTATCTATTACAACGACACATTCAAGAGGGCAATTTCGTGGCATTTTTTTTAAACATCACAGCACCGGGAGGTGGATCGAACCCCCTGCCTACCCTCATACCACCAGTGTAAGAAGTATAATTAGCATAGATCTGAAAAATTAACAGTTAACATTCGAAATACTGGACTTTAGTAGTAGTAAAAGTCGTCCCTGTCTAACACTGCTCTGATTCCAAAGCAACTTTGGCTTGTTTTTTCATTTCTGAATCGTTTGGTTAAAGCCCCAAAGACAATCATACATCAGGGATGTTTGTCCAACTCACATGTATGAAATATCTGTAGGCCTACCATGAAGTATCACATAATGGATGTAATACCAACAATAAGCTGTCCGAGACAAAAAAAAAAAATGTGCGATGGCATGTGACAGTTTGGTTGTTGAATGCGTCCACATGAATCCCTGTAAAGTGCAAAAATTTTTAAAAAGTCACCTAGTAGTCTGCTTGTTTGCATTCATAGTGTTGACGTTAAACTGATCTGCGTGAGTGTGCTTCAGCCTGCACGTTTACATATGCCCAGCAGAGGGCGCCATAGCCACGCAGGAGCCTTTTCTGGTTGTTGATAAGAATGTTTTACTGTCAACAAACTAAAGTCAAAAAGTACATGTGGACTATCTCAGCCCTGATATATTTGTCCCCCCTTCATTAGCTCAGTCCCACGTGGTCACAGCTCAGCTAACTCCGGCAATGCTGTTTGGTACAATTGGAAGGAAAATTGGCTCTGTGGCTTCTAACAAGATTACCTTCTCCACATCCTCTTTTTACTGACAACTAAAGCAAACAAAGACAGAATCTTATCAATTTAACCCCTCCCAACCCCCAACTCTTCTACAGCTGAGTAAATGTCACCATCTTTAAATAGATGAAATAATCAGCAGGCAAATCATGGAAATAATTTAAATTTGGAACAAGAGGCACCATCTTTATGCTATAAAAAGATATCAGACCATTTCAAACAAGGCCTCTCTGTTTGCAGTTCAAAAAAACATCACTGCCTGTATTGCGTCAAAAAGCTTGAAAAACTATGAGGCATTACATATCATTTGTTAGTAATATGTATTTTGGATAAATACCCTACATCTCAACACAAAATTGATTATTTGACAAAGAGGAAGGGAACATTTAGCTAATAAATGCATGATATATATACATATTGCAATCATTATTAGTAATACTAGTAGTAGAGGTAGTAGTAGTTGCCATAGTCCATATTACATTAACAACATTCAGGTGCAAATAACATGTATTTTGGTTACATCCTCTGTTTCTCGGCACAAAATCTATAAACACACAAAGGGAACCATGTACTTCAGACAACTGCTTATAAAACTGGATTTTTTTCACTGCATGTTACATGTTATGTGTCAATAAAAACTGGGATTTTGGAATTTGTGACACTTCACTTATAAACAAAGCTTATAAATAAAGCTGCATTGCTCCTGCAGCTCTCCTCCGTGGGATGGGGGCACTCTAACACTCCTGCTTTCCTTCTTTCAGGGCGCGCGCGCGCACACGCACACGCACACACACACACACACACACCTCCTACAAACCCGAGCCGAGCGTTGACATGCACAGAGAGGAATAATGGACGGACGGAGCGGCGGTGCCGGCAGGACACCCGTTGACTGAGGGGCCGCAGCCTCCATGGATCGGAGCTCTTCGTCGCTGGAGCAGATCTGGGCTGAGGCTGAGAGGTGAGGCGGCTTTCACGGCCGATTGTGTGCAGGGGACGCGGCGGAGGAGCAAAACGCGGCCGCGGCTGGTGCGATTACCAAAAAACACCCCCCAAAAATAGCTTATTTTCTGTCATATGCAGCTTCCATCCTCCGGCGTCGCCAGTGAAAGCTTGTCCTGTACCCTTCACTTACACCAGCCATCTGCAGCCTTCACGGACCGGGGGACAAAAGCTATGAGGCCACCGGCGATACAAATGTCCTCTTTGGTTGATGCATATGAATTCACTAAGATGATGTAGATTTTTGAGTCATTATATGGATAAATGCAGCTGCTTCTGGGACTAACGTTTGGCCTGCTTTGCGCATATGTGGGCATATGTTGCGATAGGGAAGAAAATAAATGAGATAGGCTAGTGCCCAGGAGGCACATAGTGCAGCAGGCCCACAACTGAGGGCTGAAATTCCTGCGGACGCGAAGCTGCTGGAAGGGGACAATAATGCGAAATGCTGTCAGAAATCAAAATCCAAAACGTGATGAGAGCCACAGTGAGGCAGCTGACCTTGATGACAATCCCCCAACACTCTAAATTCTCCGTGCAGCGTCATTTTGTATGTAGGTTAGTGCAAAACCCTCCTGAATACACTGTCATCACAAACAGACCAACACTAGAAGAAAAGAGCAAAGAAATTTTGTGATTTTGACACCCCCACCAGTGGTGCATCATGTAGACTATTTGTCCACATGGTTTAGTTAAAAAAAAAATCCCAGCCATGCAGCAACTGTCTGTACATTTTCCCAGTGAGCAGCTGTCAGAGGAGTTTACTGTGCTCTTGTGAGTACTGATGTAGTCCCGTCCGAGCAGCTGTGGACCTAGAAGCAGCTGAAATAGTGGCCTTATACCGTATTTTCTTTACATTGCACCTGTCCGTCACTTTTGCAACTCGTCCTGGGTGCTTCTTCACACTTACATCTTAGTTATCCCTACATTACAGGAAAAGTTTTTCCTCTGATTGATGTGGTTGGTAGGCAGCAGATACTTGGGTGCACTAAAGGCTTGAGAGGCTCAGTTAAACTTTGACCCTTAGTTGCTCCCCCCCGGTTTCCTCCAAACCTCTCCTGCACCCCTGCTGGGGCACCCTGCTGACCCCTCAGTTTCCCACAGAGGTGCAAATTAGATCAGGCTACCGTAGTGAAAAGATCTAATTGGCTTTTTAAAGTCTAGAGGAGCCATCTGCTTTTCAGGATGCTTTTACCGAGATTGGATGCACCACTTTTAGGTGTTCGATGTCACACGTTTCTGTCACGTGTCGCCGATAATGGTGTTTCCTTTTCTCCTCTGGACAGTGCTGAAGAAGAGAAGGCTTCATCCAAAACCACTGGTCACATGACAGGCATGTAATTCTCCTTAACACATACCTACAGGGCTTGTGTGGCATGTCGTTCTAATTCTATTTTTTCCCCCTTCTCCTCAGATTTTTGTAGTGATGAAACAGACAACTCTCCTCTTCTTCAGCTTCACACACTCAAGGAGTTTGAACAGGTGAGAGCATGTATTTTGATTTCTTATTAAGCTTTTATGTGACTGACTTGTCCTTTAACACAATGGAGCATAATGATATTTCCCAGATAAAGAGAAAAAAAACACTATAGCGCCATCTTGTGGCTTCATGTGTTTGTATTAGATGCAGTATTCTCCCTATGAGGTCTGATCAGTCTGTTAGGAAAATCAGGAGTGTGTAATGTAGAAATCCATGCTCATATCTAAACCCTGGAATATGATTTTTTTTTTTTTAAAAATACTGTACGGAAAAGGAGAACACCTGGCAACTGAACCCTCCTAATGGTTCAGGTCTGCCTCGGGCCACAGTATGGCCCACTTTAGGATTCCCTTTCAGTCTCTGCTGCACTATTATTAGGACAGTCGTATTTTGCAAAAACATTAGAATGAATATCCCTTTTAAAGCTTGATAGCGGCGGGATGTAATGATCAAAGGGAAGATGATTGACCCAAATTCAGATCTACAGTAGTGCAAACAGTTTTCCTGGTAAAGTGTAACAACACACCAAGATGTTTGTGTTTGATACACCTCATATCAAACTTACCCAGATTTACTGTGTCTTTGGGGTCAATAGAAGGGACAAAGAATATGATTTTCATAGATTACTTTTTCACCATAATAAAATAAAGCTTGGAATTAATGTCAAACACACAAGTCAGAGCAGTGTCACATTTAGACTTACATTTAATACTTGCATCCACTATGGCTGGTAAAGCCATACCAGCTCTTCCCCCTATTTTTAGTCGTTATGCTGTGCTCTGCTTATCACCTAAACCACTGTAGCTTCATAATGAGGTGTCCTCGCACACATGACAGTGTTAATGATAGCCTCTTTTAACGCTTGGCAAAAAAGCAAACAACACGAGCATACAATATGTTTTTTTCAAATCAACATTATCTGGAGTTGCTCAATGCCCCTCAGTTGTCAAAGGACAAAACATGAGCCGGCGAAACTCTCCACCAGTAATAGTCTTTTGATGTTTTGGGTTTTTTTTTCTGGAGGTGCTGCTGAGCCCTTTTCAAACAGGAAGCGTCATCACGGAGTCACCAGCGCTGCCAGACTTTCCAGAGCTGTACTCATATGGCTGCCAATGAAATTAAACACTAGCTCTGTGCACATTGCACACATATTCAACTTCTCTTAATGTTTCTTTATGAGCTAAACAGTGTGTGTCTGTGCAGTTTAAAAGCACACACTGTGCGCATGATGTCACCCATGGAGACTCCTCTTGGTGCCTCTCTGGCCTTTGCTCAGAATTATTCCCAAAAGAACAGCAGCGTGTAATGTGACACTTAAATGGACACACTCACTGAACGTATTAGGAACTAATGATGACGTAACTATGTTTGCCCCTCTATTATTGATGCTCTTGGCATCCGACATTTATTCATGAATATTGATTTTAGCTCAGGCTGTCGCTTTTATTATGAGCTCAGTTGGGCTTGCGTGGAGCCTGTCGCCCCCTCTGTTATTTCCATCCTGTTTGTCTTGCCTCTGAGGAGCATTCAGGGATTCACCGGTCTGTGAGATTCAGGACACCTCCCTATTAATAGCTCCGTGGCTCACAGCTCCCAGGTCTCCTATTTCACCCAGCTTCTTTCCACTCACCTGTTTCTCCCACTCCCATTAACCTCTCCGCCATCCCACAGTAGCTGTCATCGGGGAGAGTTTCTGCATTTTAGGTTAAAGCTGTAACTGTCGCGGCTGTATGGTGAACTTAAAGTTAGTCATTGGACCGGGTTGTTATTGTCAGTGATCGACCCCTTTCATTAAAAGAAGTCCAAAACAGAAGCATAACAGATATCCCAGTGACTTCTTCTTTTCCCATTTTCCTTAGAAAAATGCCACATTAGTTTGGTTCCGACAGGCTCTAATAGATGCCACAAAAACAGATAAGTTCTAAGTTTCAGACGCAAAGAAATCTTAGCATTCCTTTGACTGTCTGTTTCTCACAGCCAAACAACCAAGATTAATTAGTGCCTCTTTATTGCTCTGCTTTGGGGTCCATCAGGTTGTGAGAGGCTAATTGCTGATCTCTCTCTGCTGTGTGGTGCTGGAGTAGATGTAGAATAACGAGACACTAGATGCAAAGATAACCCAACAAAGCTTTCTAGCCTCCAGGCCCAGTAAATGTGCACTCCAGCTAACCCTACCTGCAAGTTCCTGCTTAGTTTTTTTTGTTGTCTCAAAGAAACTTTTGCAGATATTAAACATTCATGGACCATGTTAGTTTTGTTTTTGTTGTTTGCACTTTATGAGAAATTCCAAACTGCTACTGTGAGAAAGTTGACCTCAGAGTCATTGAGAACAGTGAGAGAGACCATACATTAAACAACAAAAAATGTCCAAAAGAGCGACGTGTTTTTTCTCTCATGCGTCTGTCCTTTCTGCTGAAAATTCCTTTTGGACTTTTACAGTGAGTCACATTGAAAATGTGGGACTTCAGTGGCCAGTTTATACCTTTTTAGCTCTGATATCTGAGCGCGAGTGCACACAGATAATCAATAACCCATCATGTTGCATGTGAGGTGTACTAAACATACGCTGTGACACAAAATGTTTTTCACGCTGTTGAGTTCAGGGGGTTGAAACATTAAGAATGGATTTTTATTAGAAAAAAAACCACAGTGGGGTGTATTAAAAGGCCAGAAATACTCCCTAAAGCGTCTGTTTGTGTACTCAAAGATACATTAAAAAGGTGATCACCGAAGTGACTGAACATTTGATTTCAATACATCCTAAAGGCAGCAGACAAAATGAAAGGGACAGAAGGGGACTCCCATCTATCGCTCTGGTGTTCCTGTGTCACCGAGGGGTGAGATGTGCCATCACATTGCAACTGCCTGTGAGCCCCTCGTCTCTTACCTCCCCCCTCACCGTCTCCCCGCCCCTCGTCTCCCATTCCACCCATCTCTCCTTGCAGTCTGGGATTCCAGGGATGTCTCCTCCTGTAAAATAAGCTCCTGTCCCATCCCCTAGCAGACCAGAACACACCATGGAGCTGTCATGGTTGCGTGTCTGACTGCCGGGGCTGCAGAGTCGCCCTCTGCACTACAGTCACTACTATAGAGTCGAGTGTATGTTTGTGAATGTAATAGTTTTTTAATATTTTTTTGGATATTTACATGGTATTGCAGTGGTCTGTTAGAAGGCTAGGCTACCACCTTGTAGATAATTTGACATCATGGAGGTGTTTGGAGGAGTTTGCATGTCCCATTTTTGCCATGCAGGACATGCTTTGACTCTCGCCGTCCTTTAAAATGGAATCCGTATTCACGCAGATACGGAGAGGTCGAAGACAACAGTTCATTTCTGACCTATAATGGACATGTCAAGCGACGTCGGTGCTCTTTGACGGTCATGTCTAACGGTTACCGTACTTTGTCGCAGCACCTGAATGACCTGAAGAAGGAGAACTTCAGCCTCAAGCTCCGCATCTACTTCCTGGAGGAGAGAATACAGCAGAAGTATGAGGAGAGCAGTGAAGATGTGTACCGCACGGTGAGTTCAGGCCGCCTCTTATCGGGAGTGAGGGGTTAGCAGGGCTGGTGCTGAGTGGGATAATGAATGAGTGGTGAGGGGGCTCTTCAGGGGCCAACGCTTGTTTTACAGATAACAAGAAGATGGAGAAATCAATGAGTTTGCTTTGTTAAGGAATTCGTCAGTAAGTGATAATCAAAGTTAAATTATATTTTCAGTTATCTTAAGAGTTGACAGCCAGAGTACGCCAACTTTTCCGAGTCATTTCCAGTGTTCGTTGACCCAGCTGTTAAGGTGATGTGACCTGTGTTTGTTTTACCAAGGGCCTGTTTTTGGATATGGCCGCCCTGTAAACGGCCCAACATTAAAGAGCTCTTTGCCCCTAAGCGTTTATTTGTGTTTTCTGTGAACTGTTGACTCCTTGCCCTCAAGTGTTGCTGGAGTTTTGTATGTTGTAAATCTTTGATTCAGTCAAATCCCTGCACAAACCTTTGTGAAAGAATTTGATGTTGTTGCCCAGTTGTAGCTTTTATTAAGAGCTTTTGAGGAGAAATATTGTGATATACTTCATTTATTGTGATATTACACCATCCAGTCCTACTGTGAGTTTCTATGTGTGTCATTTCAATACATTCCAGAAATACCTGCAACAAGGTGACCCAGTTCCTGTTGTTTTTTTTGTTTGTTTTCTTTGCTGTAAATCCCATCTGATCATCAACTTCTCTTTGATGTAAGGCTGTTTGATGCAGCCAAACAAGACCTGAGCATCCTGACACTTATCCTGCACAATCTCTGCATACCGAGAGTAAACCGATCCCGCGTCATACGGACATCGAGGTGGATTTTTAATCCTTAAATCATAATCGTAAACTGTCACTCTGTTTGGCTAAAAGTTAATGAGTCTGATCACTTTTGTATTGGATGCTAAATCTTGTTTCATAATATGATTTGGGCAGCTTGTTGCTCTGTTAGCTAAAGATCATCACCGTTTGGCATGTCCTCAGTGGAAGTCCGTAAAGACTAGGTATGTTGGTTCGTTGCACATAGCGAACTCTCTCAGACCTTCAGCGATTCTATTTACGGCTCAGGCTTGAGTACACTTACTTATTGCACGTGTCCATAAGACTCAATAACGTGTGAGTTTGGCTGCTTGTCTTTACCGTATTCCTTTCACATTTAAACTAAATAATTGGAGTTCATTAAACACTGTACATAGGAAAAAGGATGAGCTTTACGTTCCGGATTGTATGACAGAATTTTGAGGATGTCACTTAGCGCTTTTAGAAATACTGATTGTGAGAGTTGTTTTTCAGTCATTCATAAGATTGTGGAAGACATGAGGAAACATTCCTTATACTAAATAATCTGCAGATCAAAAAAGTTTGTTTGATCATTAGTTACTGTGCGTATTGAGCACCTTGGATAAATACATAGGATAAGGGATTATGTCACAGGTTGTGTTTGGTTTGCGGATTACGTTTCAGGTGTGGCTGTCTTCCGCCCTCTGCACAGACCGGTTATTAGGGGATCTGTTGCTGAGGGCTGATAGGCCAGGAGGGGCCAGAATAGCAGGTGCACAGTGATGGATGTCTATTTCTAGAGCTGTTCTCAAGATGGTAAAATGTCTCTCTTAATGTAAGATGAGAGTACACACAGGCAAACGCACTCACACACACTCACAGGAGTCTCTTTTACTGTGCTATAATTTTTATTATTGAGGCGTTATTTACTACAAATAGCTACTGCATGTGCGCACACTTGCTTATTTATGTGTTGCATCATTTCTAATCGCCGCTGTACTTCAGCTGAGGTCTTAAGTGATGAACAGGTCTAAATAAACATATTGACAACAATACTGCAACACTGCACATCCACATAAAGAAACGGATGTTATAAGCGTTCATCTTTTCTGCTTTGCTGAATCTCATGTCCCTTAACTGCTTCTGCTTTTAGCTCGTGTGAAACAAGCATTATCTTTTTTCTTTTTTTTTTTTTACACCAAACTGACTTTAAGCCTAGAGTGCAGGATTTTTTTTTCATATAAATCATTTTTTGTTACTTCAAGCAATGACAAAGGGGTTCACACAGTGCTCACTATGACTCTCTCATATTTCCACTATAGAAGAGTTTTTCAAGCCAGTTTCTGTGGCAGCTGGCTGAACAGTAGCTGTGTGTTTTCTATGTAGAGTCAATGCTTTTAACAACAGCTATAATAGTTATAGTTTAGCGATTAAATTGGAGAGAAAATCCTGCACAGCAGGTTCAAAATAGCTAAAATCCTTTCCATGAACAGTCAAAAAATGAATTTGAAAGATTAAAAAAATCCTTTCCAAAACCTGCAAATACCTAATGAAAACACATTTCTGACATTTTGCCTATAGATAATTTAGATAAATGATAGTTAATTGGCACAAACTGACCAATTTAAATATTAAGTTATTATTTATAGATACTGTATATATTATATTTTTTAAACAGGCAGAGTTTTGAAAATTATGAAGGACATATATCATTATATTTTGCATACTAAGCTATTATTTGCTAAAAAATTATTTAATGCTGAAGACAGTTTTAATGTGCAACATCAGCCATTTAAAGGAGAACGAAAATGATCTAATAATATATATGTGGTTTGATTCTTGGATATCTGTTACATTCAGAAATGGTTGCGACCGGTGTAATAGTACTGTGTGTTGTGTTCATGTGCAGAATGAACTTGTGTGTGTCAGTAACCAGCAGTTTGCGTGTGGGGAGCTCTCCTGGTGCCTCTCGGGGAAAACGTTTATGTGTACCTTTCAGGCTGCAAGTCTCGATACATGTGCACCACGGCTCTTTGTGAGTGTTAGGAACACAGAGCTCTCTGGCAGGGACAGAGCAAGGTCAATTGACTTTGACGTGCACAAGCATTTCTGAAACATAAAAGGAGAGAGGAAGAAGTGGAAGGAGGAGCAAGGCAGGGGCGGCAGCAAGATCAAGATGGCCGACGAGAGAGAGTGGTCAGTCGGCTGAGATGATAATGAGAATGGTGATACAGGCTATAAGCACCTAATGAGAGCATTCTGATCCGACTCAACCAGACAGATAAATACACAGATAAGCTATCCTCTTTAAGGTCAGAATGGAAACATTGAGCTTTTCAATTCTCTCTGTTTAAGCCACCTGTCCCCTAGCCCAGTCTTAAAGCCTTGACCGGCCACAGGGTGTGGACCCCAGCAGGTAAACAAACTGTGCAGGTTATCCTTTTACCCCCAGGCATGACGGTCTGAGCTGCTTCGAATTCTCCGGCTCTAAATATAACAGCAATGACAGCACAGTCAGATGTTCTGTTCTGATGATAAACAACACCCACCAGCCCTTATTCGTGCAGCAGAGACTGTGAGATTATGGTGTGTTGAGGAGATGTGTTGGCTGAGGAAACTGAGCAGGGAACAGTGAGGGAGAAAAGAATACAAACAAAAAGATTTAGTATGATCCTAAATAGTCACATAGTCACCCATAAGTTGTAAATAATCACATACTTGGCTGCAGGTGTGAATTGAGGTATCAAAAATCAAAACTGTTATATATTTGTATTTTTACGGCATTTATGTTCTGGGTCCGAAATCATCATCCATCCATCGGCCTGTCCCAACCATTCTTGTGAGCGTGATATCTCAAGACTTAGGGGATTTCCTTCAAACTTTACACATACGTCTACTCTGACTCAAGAATGATCTGATAAGCTTTCGGAGGTCATGGGCCAAAGGTCAATATCACGACGGCCTCATGTGAGCCTCACTTGTGAAGGGGGGAAAAAAAGCCACTGACAGCTTTGATCGGTAAACCTTTTGACCTTTTGAGCTCAACGAAATCTTCTGAGCACAATATCTCAAGAATACATGGAGCAATTTTTGGCAACTTTGGCATAAACCTACATTTGGGCTTTAAGGGAAATTTATTATATCTTTGAGGTTAAAGGTCACTGCGGCCTCACATGATGTGAGGTGGGAGTGATATTGTCTTTTGAAGTGGGTGTACATTTTTGTTTCACTGAAAATAGCTTTTTTAAGTTATGTTAAGCATGTGATCACAAAAAAGCTATTTCAGTCTGTTTTTTCTTGCACTAAACTAACGTAAACATTAATAGACCTACAGCAGCACAACAACACTGGTTATCAGGGTCGAGTGAAGAGCAATTCATTTTTCAGAATCAAAACTTTCTTAACTTTAAAGTAAGTGTACCACCATTGTTTAGTACAAGCAAAAAATAAGTGATAACCATCATTTATCAATAGGTTCAGCCAGGACCCATCTGGAATGGACTAGCACACTACCACAAAAAACACCCAGCCCTGCTTCTTGACCCCCCACTGTACTTTCACTGTCCACTTTATATGTCTCTTGGAGCCATATAAGCACCAGGCAGTAATTCTGGTTGAATAAAGTCACAAGCTTCAGCTCATTACATATTAGGACTTTTGACATTTCCATTGCAGAATATACCCTTTTACTGTGTACATTTGTGTCCAAATGTATGTATAAAATAAGGCTCAAGGAAGGTACATGTGAAATAAATTTTGTTAACAATGGCTCAGCTCCCATCAAGTGTTTGGAAGATCAGAATGCTCGTCACCAAGACTCTGGAACCAGCTGAGCTAAATGAGTTTTCAGTTACATGACACCTACCTGTCCTTTTCCTGCTCGCAAGTCAAAATGTTGTGAAATCTGTTCATAATAGGTTGTAGCCACACAGGGGAGTCAGGTCACCTACACTTCATACAGTTTGCTTGACCTCACAGTTATTTTTTAAATAGTTGACTATATACGGTACATCCCATAGATGATCATTTTTACTGTTTGAGCATCATAAAATGGGTAGTAAGTCACAGAAATTACAATTCTAAGTTGTATTTTCACATAAACTTTGTGAAAAATAAATAGTGTGGAATAAAAATTGTAAAACACTAGAGTTATATTGACGACTAAGCCTACATTTTGTATATTTTTGGTGTCAAACAATACTAGTGCATCTCAAAAAAGTAGAATATCATGAAAAAACGTATTATTTTTCGTAGTATAATTCAAAAACATTCATATATTGTACATTCATTACACATAAAGTGAAATATTTCAAGAGTGTTTGTGTTACTTTTGATAATTGTGACTTATATAGTTTCAGTGAATTTTTTTTTTTTTTTTTTTTAGATTTTTTTTAGCTGTTGACACTAATTATCAAAAATGAAATAGTAAAATGCTTGAAGAATTTTAGTTCAGGTATAATGAGTCCATAATATATTAAATGTTCACTTTCTTAAATAACTATTAAAAATTAACAATGTTCAATTTTTTTTAGATATGCTGATCAGTTTTAGTAAATCCGCCAAATATGACATTGTAACATTTTTTAAAAATCTTTTTAGTCCATTTGGCCAATTGCAGGAAATTGCAGAAAAGTTGCAAGACTATGAGGAAAGAGCAGGACCCAAATGCAGACACAAGCAACTGAGCAGGTCCTCTTCAGTAAAGTTTATTTTAAAAAAGACATTTAGGCTTAAGGAAGGTATATGCAGGTCAGACCCAAGTAATTAGTCAAAATAAGCAAACAAAATCCCAATGAAAATATTTACAATCCAAACACACTAGAGGAAAAACTACAAGCACAGAGAAAACAAAAGGAAAACGGCAGGAACAAAAAAAAGACAAAAAAAGAGGTGTGCACACATACTTAAATACACCAGGAAGGAAAGGTTACCAAGACACTGGTGAAACACATGAGGAAACCCCAAACCATGACATCTTGATCACTTTAGCAGGTTTGTTATTAATGCAGTTGGCCATCATCCACTCACATATCACTCACACTGTGGTGTGTTCACCAGGGATGGAAAAAATAATTGAATCATCTAAGTATGGCGATTTTTTTACAGAACGATTTTATAAATGGGTTTTTGAAACGACGTAGTATCATTTTGGTTTCTAGAAAAACAGCCAGCCTGTCTCTCGCTTTGCCTTTAAGTACCAATTTGCTGAAATGAATGTCAAAGACTAACTCCTGTGTGATGTGCATTGTTTTGGAAGTATTGCCTCTAGAAGTGTATGATTTAGCTTTAGTTTTTCTTTAAGAAGGAAAAGAAAATCGCAGTGATCCACGCTATTGAATTGGCGTACTTGTACGATTGTATTGAAAAATTGCAATACAAATCGAATCGGCACCCAAGTATCTCGATAGAACTGAATCTGGTCAAAAGTATTAAACTGTTGTAAAGTGTCTAGTGCTAAAGTTGGGGATGATTTTCACTGTCGACTGACCGCCACTTTCATCTGTTGCAGAACATTGAGCTGAAGGTGGAAGTAGAAAGCTTGAAGCAGGAGCTCCAGGAGAAACAGCAGCTTCTGGACAAAGCTCTGTAAGTCCATAAGCATTGATAAGAAGTATCTGTTGCTGTCAAACAAGATAATCCTGTATTGATCACACAAAGTGGAAATTGAGGACAGTAAATAGAATCACAGGTAAGAAGCAAAAGGTGTCATTTTTGGGTTGGGGCTGGACTATCTGTGTTGGGATAACACAATGAGTAATTGCATGTCATTGTTCCTATACAATCTCTTCTTACTACAGGTGATTAAAAAGTGTTCAGACCTCAGTAGCCATGTGAAAAACAGGTATTCTTAGTCTTAGTCTTGTGTTTGTCTAGAAATTAGGTACAGCTGCATGATGCACAATGTGTTTTTTACACTGATTTTGTATTTTAAAAAGAATTTCAAAGGCTAAGATTTGCTTTCTATTATTGTAAAAGATTCCACACATTAGTTTATAGTCTGCAGGGTATGAGTCTTTTGACAGTTTGATGTTATGATCATGACATCAGCAGGCCATGCTGCTTCTTTTATTTATTGATATTTGTTGAATCTGCAGCCAACATGGTGGATGCCACCGCATCAGCGGTGGTATATATCAGCATAGCTTCAGTTTCTCGAGGATGTATCTTGAAGTGCTTAATTCGAAAAAAGATGCTGGTTAAAGCTTGAATAGTTTGCCACCAGCCAATGCTGCTCTTGCAAAGGATAAATTGATGTTCGTTAGCGGTCTCTTATAAATGGATTTTTAATTATGTACTGCATCCGTAGAGTTGACTCTGATATTAGAGTGGTTATTGTTATTGCATGGCTTCGATTCTGCAGTATACGGTATATTCAGAATCCTGCTCTTCCCCTCAGAGTTCCTGTACTTGTACAGAGAATTGTAATGGTAAACAATAATCTCAGTATCAGTGCTCCGGTAGTGACCATTTCTGCTCGGCTCTCTCTAGATCAACACAGGCATTGTGTGTTGTCACTTCAGTCACAGGAGCTGCTGGCCAATAGACAAATGCGTTTGAAAAAGAAAGAAAAATCCTTAAAGTGACAACAAAAATTTGCAGGAGTTTTCCATAATTGTCACCTGTTTAAGGACATTCATCTCTGACGGTGTCTTACATCTCAAACTCTCATTATGCCTGAATCATCTTTGGTCTGACCTCTTGCAGAACAGCTACTGGTTATCGTCGAGGGTCTTGACTGCTGCACACAAAGGCCGTTACATGGGATACACATTTGCATTACTCAGACCAGTTCAAAATACCCAAGCTATTTGAGCTGATGCATGTGGTGGACATAGTTAAAAATGTATGTAGACATGGTCCAGAACAGCACTGGTGGCGACAGAGTGGCGTGGGCCATTCTGGGATAGTGTTGTTGACTGGCAAGTGTTAAAGACAGATGCTTGCACAGTTGGGGTCTGAAGGAGTGAACTGTGTAATGTGGTTATAGGTTCATGCGACAAAAACATGACGTGTGTGAGCAGTTTAATTTGAAGTTTGACAGTGTGTGTCATTAGAGTGTCATACCATAAACACAGATACCAAATTGGATCTACTGATGATCAACATCAAGCCTTTCACCACATTCACATGGTGAGAATATATGTTGACATTAGCTGTGACAGTAAAAGCCAGCGCCATGGGCGGGACAGCTTAGTCTACTATAAGTGAGCGGGTGTTGGGTATCCATTGAGCCAGACGGGAAAGTGATGACATCATATTGTGTCTGGCCATCATGTTCTAATGCTGACCCCACTCTGCATTTGTGTGTGCTCATATACTGATTCACTCCAACTATTTTCCCTGTTTACCAGCACAACAGCCGAGAGCTTGACCAATCACAATGAGGCAGAGCTGCAGAGACGGTGTCGGGAGAGGCAGCAGGAAATCGACCACATGCAGCAAGTGCTTGAGACCAAAATTCAGCTCCTGCAGGAGGTGAGTCGACACACGGCCTTAGTGGAGTTATAAGTGATGCGCGGTGTGAAGATTTCTAAATCATGAGCGTCTCTGCGTGGTGTGTATTTCCAGGAAGCCCAGCTAGCACGAAGCGAGGCCGAACGGATGGCCTCGCTGGCTGGGTCGCAGTCCCACACCTCCCTCATTTCTCTGGACACCCCCATGGAGGACATCCCAGAAGATGAGAAGCTTACCCGAATCCTGTCACCTTCAAACACCCCCAAAGACAGGTGGGAAACACCAAAATCACCACCGGTATCAAACAAACTAAAACTGCATCTCACTGACTGCCTCTGTTTAGGTTAATAGAAGAGCTGACGAAAGAGCTTCGATCGAAGGAGGCTCTCGTCACAGAGCTGAGCGGAGAGAAGATGACTCTCACACTGAGAGTGGGAGAACTGGAGGTACAGGTTCAGGAGTTGTCTTCATCTCTGCTGCAGAAGGACAAAGATGTGGAGGTATATACCAAATTCCTGTTTGAAAGGTTCAAAATAGTTTCCTAAACATCACTGAATTCTTCATCCAAGCCTACATAGACGTGTTTGTATCAGCTAGTTATCCTTTATTTATGCATGTGGAGTGTAAAAGTAAACCCGTCAACAATTATTGGAGCCTTCTAATATTATCACATTCCTCCGGTCCACCCTGTCGCCTCTGGCCAGACTTCTATTCTAGAAGGAGGCTCCCGAAGCAGCATATGTGACATTCCTAAACCTCACTTTAAGACAAGTGCAACACACACTCACACACTGCAAAATGTATGCCTGTATTGGCACATTGTGCACATTCCTGAAAGCGTGATGTAATTTGATATTTCTTTCAAGGCATATTTAGTCACTTTACAGTTGTTGTTACTGTTTTATTGATTTTTATTAGACAGTAAATTCACAGTCGGTGTCTTCCACAACAGTTCTATCAGGAGGAACTTGGCCAAGAAAGGCTGCGTATTGAACAAGAGATGCAGGTACGTAGAGCTCTGAATTGGGACATATTATCTCATTAGCCTTTGTGTGCTATTTTAGAGTTCACCACTGAGTGTCAGAGCAGCATCATCACACATCTCCCTGTTTAATGTCATCCTCCTTGTGGAGAAATGACTGCAGCGGTTTAATATAACTGGAAGCAAAACATGGCAAAAATGTAAATAATTGGTAGATTACAAGTTGTTGTACGGACAGACAGACAGTTCAACATGATCTTGGACAGTGAGAAGATGCCTGAATAATGGAGTGTACTGGTGCCGATCTTTAAGAACAAGGGTAATGCGCAAAGTTGTGGCAACTACAGAGGGATAAAGATGATGAGCCACACAATGGAGATTTGGGAAAGAGGATTTGTGAGCAGCAGCATGATTTCATACCAAGGAAGAGTACTACAGATGCATAGTTTGCATTGAGATTGCTGGAGAAGTACAGAAAAGGTTAGAAAGAGTTGCAGCGTGTCTTTCTGGAGGAACTGTGGTTCTGTATGAGGGAGTCTGGAGTGGCAGAGGAGTACGTTGGACTGGTGCAGGATATGTATGAAAGCAGTATAACAGTGGTGAGGTTCGCCGTAGGAGTGATGGATTTCAAGGTGGAGGTGGGACTGCATCAAAGATCGACCCTGAGCCGCTTCTTGTTTGCTATGGCGATGGACAGACTGACAGGTGAGGTCTGGCAGGAATCTCCGTGGACAATGATGTTTGCAGATGACCTTGTGATTGGCACAGATACAGCTTGTGCTGAAGCACATTCCTCTAGAAGTGAACAGAGGTGAGTAATGATGCAGTGAAAGATGTCTCTAACAACGCAATGAATGGAGCGTCATTATAGGTTTACAAACTCATTACATTTACTGACTTTTGCTTCACCGATGCTCCCAAAAACACATTTCTTTATATAATTAAGCAACAAACGGAGGGAGACCATAACTTGAAGCTTAGCTCCTTCTACCTACAGAAAATCTCTAGCAGCTGTGGGTCAATTTAATCACAACCAGCGTAGTAAGATGTACAACAGTGTTTGTGGAAGTATCCTCGTTGTCAGGTACTTGTACATGTGTTTTAACTTGTAAATCAGTTCTGCGTAAAAGATGCAAATTTAGTCGCCAGGTAGGCTCTCAGGTTGTACAAGGGATGTAGTGTATGTGCAGTGAAACAAACAAAAATAAAAGCAAGTGAAGTACTCTATTATGTGCGCAGGCTCAGGTTGTGTCTGAGTGTTCATATAGATTAGAAAAGTCATGACAGTATGAATAAATGTTAAAATGCAGCCTCTTAGGTCAGCGCAGAGAGAAGTTAAAGTTGTTTGTTTCTGGTCCATATGTGTGCACAAGTCCATGTAAGACAGGGGTTATTTACAGAAGTAATTTAAAAGCATATTATTTTCATATGCATCATGGGATGATACTTTTTTGCAAATAAGATATACAACAATGACATCCACTGTTGGCTATAGAGCTACATTTACGTTTAAAAATAAATGAAATTGTCAGATTCTGTGACATGGGAATAGGAGTGTGTGTGTGAGGTGCCTTCTTTCATGTGTTCATGCCGGCATCTTGCTGGTTAGCAGTTTAGCAGTTCTGGTTTCAGCTGAGTCGTCGATAGGTCACGCTGACCTCTGCAGTACTCAGGAACCTCAACGCTGATATCAAGTTGTGTTGTTTCGGACGGACAACTGCTGTAAGAGCTCTTAATTAGTACCCCAGACACCACAGCCATTTAGAGTAAATTTACCTCTGGAGGGAAAGGAGGAAGCAGGAAAGAAATGTCAGAAACCTCAATCGTTTGCAGGTTATTTCCTTTAATGGTAATTAATATTATTTGGCACAATATAAACAGTTAAATTGTTTCATAGACTTTGACATTTGCTCTTATTTATGAACATCAAATTTTAGCAAAAGTCAGATGAAAAGGGAGAAATACTGCATCATAAGAACAAGATTCATTGTTCAGCTGCGTTGTTGGCTGTCTGCCACCTCCTTTAGACAAATTATGGACATCTAATTTTGGTTCATAATTATCCAACAAATAATCAGCAATCAAGGTCCCATAACTCTGTCTGTGTACGTGCAGAAGTGTTTCTACCCGCATATCCTTGACTGTGACAGTGTGACAAGCATGACCAAACGAAAATCGAGGTCACTGCACAGTCAAATCTTTTTCAAAGAGTTGATTGTTTTACTAACATAGTCAAACTCTTTGTTGAAATATACACACCATGGCAACAGCAAATACAAATAATACTAAACTTAGCTTGTTTAGACCCAAGTCACACCGGTCAGATGAAGGCACAATGAAAGAACTAAAATGACCACAGCAGTTCACATCAGCAGTACGTTGAAACAAAACACAAATGAGATTTACCCTCAACACATGAAAATATATATATTTCATTCTCTACTTATGAATCAATCCCAATATAAGTGTAAAGATCAACATTGTCTTTTTAAGCTAAATTTTTTTCATGAAACAAAAGGTTTGCCTACAGTATATATACACATATAGATAGATAGATAGATAGATAGATACAGACAGAGATCATTTGTAAAGTGTAAAGTATAAAGTAGCCCTAATGTGAAGACCTTGGACTAATTATACAATAACTTATACTAAAAAAAAAAATGATTACAGGGTGATTCACGTTATCTTGTATTTAATACTTCATGGTCAGATACAACAGAGTTGAATGAGTCTCGCTGTCAGTTTGATATAATTTACAGAGCGTCACTAATGTTTTCATGTTGTGAGCATTTCACCTGCTCAGTCAGGCGCACAGTGCTCAGTACACCGTGCGGGAGGACACTACAAACTCCCGGGGGAGCATCAGTAACTCTGCTTAAAGCTAAATATAAGATAACATTGATAATCGCATAGTCAACGTTTAATAGTGTATTTTTAAAGTGAAATCGGCCGTTTCGAATGAGAGTCGTGACATGTATTGAGTCGTGAGCGACCCTCAGTGAGTGCGCGGGGTTCCTCCCCCCTCTCTTCTGTCCTGATGGTGCGGTCCGCCGCTGCAGGTCGGACTCGGGCAGCCTCGTCGTTATCTACCCGGAGGATCTTGCAGCGCTCGGAGGACCGTCCCCGGTTAGCGTGCGTCTGCCTCTCAATGTGACAAACCTGGGGAATGAATGAAGAGTCCCTCCGTCGCACACAGACCCCGGAAAAAGACTCCGAGGTCTGCTGGAGGATGCGCTGCTCTGTGTCCGAGTGAAGGGTAACGTTAGCTAGCCCGGGCTGCTACCTGCCCCGGTCCGGACCAACCTGACGACGCGCGGTGCGGCTCTGGTGTCGCCTGACAGCCGACTGTCGGTGCGGAGGCAGCGTGGTGGTGTCGGAAAATGTGAAAGAGCGATTGGATGACAGTGTGTGCACGATGGACCAGTTAAATACTGCGTTTTGTTAAGGATACATTGACATGGCTTCGAGTGTTGGGGTGTGCGCCATATTCCCGTTGCACCTGCACTACCTGCAAATGGCCAGTTATCCTGGGCCAACAGATGTCCTTTCTTAATGACGGTAACCTTGTCTGACTGTTTTTTTTTCTCTTTTTTACCTCATGGTTTGTTAGTTCTGCCAAAAAGCACACGTGCAACCGTTCTTTACAAGCATGGACTTCTACCTCATCTCGTTTATTTTTAAGCCTGTGAATTTTCCAGCATTGTGCCATTGCAAAGGACTAATTTAGACGAGTATTACAGTATTTCATATTTAAAATTTGCTCAAAAAGAATCTGACACAGCTTCAAATGCAGCTTCTTTTCTGTTTGCATGGGATCAAATACGCCGTAATGATTCAGGTGTCCTCAGTGTGAGAGTAAACACCTCAGTAGTTATATACAAGCCTGTGGAATGCTTGATGTCAAGATGAAGGAGACCTGTCGCATATGTGGACGGGAGCTCTGCGGCAACCAGCGGCGCTGGATCTTCCACCCAACCGCCAAACTCAACCTGCAGGTGTTGCTGTCTCATGCTCTCGGACGTGAACTCAACCGGGATGGCAAAGGGGAGTTTGCCTGCTCCAAGTGCACCTTCATGCTGGACCGCATGTACCGCTTCGACACAGTGATCGCCCGCGTGGAGGCCCTCTCCATCGAAAGGCTGCAGCGGCTCCTGCAAGAGAAGCACCGGCTGAGGCAGTGCATCAGTGGACTGTACCGGAAAACAAATTCAGAAGACAGTGCTGTAACATTGAGTGGAGTTCATGAAGCACCAGGAGATGGGATGGTTGACATTTCAGGCCTGACACATGCAAAGTACTGTGCTCTTCTCCAGGATGACCTGGTCTACTCTTTGTATGAGTCCTGGGCCGACGACAGCTTGGACTGTCACCACCACCACGCTCCGTGTCCTACTGGTCCAGGGTCAGAGGTTACAGTTTCAGGCCCACATCGATGTGTTCCCAGCACTCCTAGGAGGTGTCGTGGATGTTCTTACTTACGGGTGGCAGACTCTGACTATGAAGCTGTTTGTAAGGTGCCAAGGAAGCTGGCACGGAGTATTTCTTGTGGGCCATCCACTAGATATTCAGCCAGTGTTATTGGAGGGAGTGTGACTGGAGGAGTGGGAGTTGGTGGACAAGGAGTAGGTAAAAGAGAAAATGTTGAGGATTCAGAAGAAGCCCCCTCCTCTCTAACACTGGTCCCTTCTCAGGATCGCTCGAGGACATCAGACAGCGATCGCACCCTGGCTGGGCGAGGAAGCTCCAGCCCATCAATTGTATCCTTAGAGACAACAGAGGAATACATTCAGCCTGAAGCCACAACAGATGGGCCACTGAGCTCCCCCAGGGAAATGATAGATGACGTGCTTTTTGAGGAGCACATCAGAGCCCCACATGACCAAGCCTCTTTTGGACCCAGCCTCGCTCTGGCCCTCTGTTTACTGCAGAGCTACGCTGTCCACCGGCCAGTCCGGAGCTCTAAGGGGAGCAAGCTGCCAGTGCTGCTGCGACGAAGCGCCAGCAATGGAGGTGCGAGTTTGGGCTCTCCTGATCCCATCCTGGGAATGTCTTGCATTACTCCAGATGGAGAAACGGACAACCACATGCCAACAACCGAGCTGGGGACCCCTCTTATAAGGCTGGATGTTGGGTTTGATCAGGCCCTGAATATGGCTGACATGGAAGATTTATTGGAAGATTTGTATAATGAGTTTCCTCCCCCACGTCCTCATCAGGTATAAAATATTAACCCGGTTGGTATTGTAATAAAGGAATGTTACCACTCCAGGTAATGAATGGAGTAGAAACCTTTGCCAAAAATTGAATCAACTGCACCAGCAGGTTTTGTTGTTTGTCACAGTGCAGCCTGTCCACAAAAACATATACAGTATATTCACCACTTTTATCTAAATTAGCCTCATAATCCCCTGATGGATATTGTGTCTACAGCCCTCCAACAAGCTTCATCAGGAGGATGAAAGCTGCAGTGCCTATTGTTATTGTTGTGTGCTTAGTTTTCAATGTATGGAAAGGCAATACATGAGCAGGCAGTTTAGGTAAGCTGTGACACAGAACATGGGCTTATCAGCTGCTAAGTGAGCGTTTGTACGCACAAAGACGTCAGTCATTTCAAACTAAAGCTTAAATAGTGACAGCACAGTTGTTCTCACAATCAATTAAGTGTAAATGTAAAAACAATCATGTAATTGCTTATACAATTGAATGGATTTTAGGTGTGAGGAAGCTAAGTTTGTAGAGATGGTTCCAACACAGCCTGCACAGAGAGAAGTTCCAGTTAGAATCTAGCTTGTTGTAGCCCTGGATATTCTGCTTCCCTAAAGACAAAATATGCTTTCCTTTCTTTTACAATACATGCAAGTGATCTGTGAGCTAGGGCTGCTGACTCAAAGTAGGTTACATGTAGGCAGACATTAAGACAAAGTGACTCAACTACTGGCCTATTTTTAATCAGAGCCCTTGAGGCAAAGTGATCCACACAATGTCAGACCACCCCATTATCTCAACACTGGTTGGCCAGTACAGTACCCCTATTTAAATAACATTAACTTTGAGTTGAATTTGGTTTAAATGTTTATAGTACAGAAATACCTCATTAAGTTTGGCGAATGACTTTATAAGTTAGTATATGTTCATGATGTTCTTCCTGTGGACAGTGAAATTTAACATTTATGCTGTTATGTAAAGATAATAATGCCTTAGAGCACTTTGAGCACACTCTCTCTTGCCTTCTCATGCATACAGACACTCACTAACACCGCTTTAGAGGCTCCATCTCCCTCATAGCTTTTGATTAAGTGCACACATGAATGTGCAGAGTTACTAATGTTGTGTACATATTACACAATCCACTTTGAAAGTTGTGCCGCCTACAGATCTGTATTTTTCATGAATATTTTCCTCACAAATAATTCAAAAACAAGTATACAGTACACTGTATATTGTGAGCTGTCTTTTTAATTTGAAACTCTGACGTCTTACCTCAGAACCTCGTTGAGGAACAACAGAGTCAGCTGAACCAGTATGAGTGTGCGGCTGGTCAGTGTCTCAGCGAGCTGCAGAAGGCCCAACTCCAGGTCCAGTCCCTGCAAGCCAAGATCCAAGAGGGCGAGGCCAACAACATGGTATGGCAAATAAAAATGCCTCATTATATTCTATATATGTTTGACGATGCACATCTGATGATGGCGAACCCTGTCGCTGTTCATAGAAACTACAGGAGAAGCTTAACGAGATGGAGTGTGAGCTGCGTTCAATCCGTCAGGCTGCTCAGAGCCAGGAAAGAACCATTCGGGGTCTCACAGAGTCCCAAAACACCAAAGACCGTGAAGTGAGTGTATTTGTTGTTCATTGAGTACTAAGTGAATACACAGTGTGAGGTACTCAATAGATTACCAATTATTGTGCTTAAAGGCGGAGGAGCTGTATCAGTTGGTTGAGGGGCAGAACACCATGCTGTGTAAGCTTAGAGAGATGGCCCACCGCAACCAGCTTGCTCAGTGCAAGGTGAGCTGAAGCACCAGTTCAGAGGTTCAAACCCAGATTCAGGCTGATGGCGTATTGAGCATGGTCTGTTGTAATTCTCCCTGCAGCCTCCAGAGGGGGGCAGCCAGTCTGTGACGCTTGCCCAGCTGCAGGGCGAGCTTGTTGGGGTGCAAAGCTCCCTGTTCTCTCTTGGTCTGGACTTGGAAGCCAGTCAGAGGAACCTGAGACTGAGTCAGAGACAAGGAGACGACCTAATGAAGTTCAAGGACAGGCTCAACTCTGATCTGCAAGAGGCCCTGCAGCACAGGGAAGCCACTGAAAAACACAACCAGGTCTGTCTGTTATGTGAATGCGTGCATAAACCGAATTGACAAAAGAAGTTGAATGACGCTACATGTGTATTCTGTCATCTCTTTACTGCAGGACCTCCGCTGTGCCCTTCAGAAAACTCGTGCTGAGCTTCAATCTAAAGAGGCAGCTCTGAAAGAGAGTGAGGCAGAGAGGTACGCTGTGGTGCAGGAAAAAGACAGGAGCATCACACGGCTCAAACGCTCCCTGCAGGACAAAGAACAACAGTTACAGGTAACACATGGAGTCCTACGCACTTTCATATACATTCAGTGCCTACATACTGTATATACAGTTACATAGATATGCACATGTTTCTGATCCTGTCTGAAAATCCTTGTAGGAGTACTCAGAAATGTTGGAATCCAGAGGAAGCTCCAAATCAAGAGATGCTCTGCTGGAGAAACTTAGAGAACGTATTAAAGATAGAGACAGAGCTCTGGAGGTAAAACTAAAAAATAATGGTGACTTGGTAGAAATAGTGTCACCCCCTATTGCCAGTGATACTAAAGATTTACTTTCTCAGTAACTGTTCTGTGTAGGTTGCTATATTACAGTGCGTTTATCTTTTATAACAGTCTTTCCTGTAATGAAGAGACATTAGGAAGCAGAGAAGTGTGCATTTTGCAATTGACAGTAATGCAGTATAAAATGTTAAAAATCCCTTTGCTGATGCATTTAATTTAATTTGCCTACAAGGAAAAGGAACACAAAATTCTGCATATCTGTTTATTTGTGCTGCCTGCAGCGATCCATCGACGACAAGTTCCGCTGTGTGGAGGAGCGCGAGGGTCAGGTGAGGAGGCTGCAGCTGGCTCTCCGGGAGAAGGAGCGAGACTTGGAGCGACTCCGCTGCATCCTCTCCAGCAACGAGGAGACCATCACGGTATGCTCCTGGCACAATCTGCTCCTTTTAGTAACTTGTTAAAATCAAAAATCTAGATGATTGATTATGTATTTCTTGGCTTTCGAGGTGCCAAATTAAACAGTGAAATTTTGAGGTATTTTCTGTTTGGTTTCATGTGGTTACACCATCAGAGTCTACACTCCTCGGTACGTGGTAAAGAGCTAGAGCTGGAGCAGGCTGCAGAGGCCTACAGGAACCTCCAATGGCTGAAGCAGCAGAGTGAGGAAAAGGAAAGAAACACTCTGAGGGAGAAAGACAACATCATCAGCCAGCTTCAGGCAGCTCTACAGAAACGCAGCCAGGAGACACAGGTGACACACACACAAACACTTTGCTGTGCCATATCCAAAACTTTGTAAAAAGCAGTCCACATAGTCAAACCGGTGCTGCTTGTTTTTACAAATACAAGAGGTATGCTGACACAGCCTTGTGTGGGAGTCAATTGTTCTTTGTCTTTTTCATGTGTCTCTGTGTTATTACAGGATATGACAGCCGCTCTTGTTGCCCGAGTCCAGGCTGGTCCTACTGAAGTGGTAGAGGAGCTGAAAGCACGGCTGGCACTTAAAGAGAAACTCTTCCAGGAACTGCTGTCAGACCGAAGTCGCCAGTCTAATGAACACCAAGTGCAGGTCCAGGACATGCTCAACAATCTTAGCTCTAAAGACCAGTATTTGCAGGTAGGCCATGTTTCTGGTCATGGCTGGTGTTTATGGAATTGCAACTAGTAGACTGCACACTCAATCTCTTCACTCTTCTCTCGCTCAGGACTACTCCTACAGGCTCTCCCTTGTGATTAGCGAGCAGACCAGCCAGCTGCAGGAGCTCCGCAGAGAGCTGTCGTTTAAAGAGCAGGAGCTGCATGAGTTGAAACAGGAAAAGGAGAGAGAGATGGGAGGAAAGACAGAGCATCTGCAGAGTTTACTCAAAGAGAAGGAAGCTTTTATCAAGGTAATCCTTGATGCATTTCCCTTGGCTTTCCCCCTTGCTCCTGCGATATTGAATATGTTATGTTTAATCCACCAGGAGCTGATGCAGGGACAGGAGGAGGTGATGCAGTCATCCTCTAAAGAGAGTGAGGCAGACATGAATGTACTCCAGGAAGAGTTGCAGTTGGTACTTAAGAAGGAGAGGGAGGCTCAGGTATCTGTGTGGACCCTGTGATGATCCATAAAAGCAATATTTGTGTTTGTGTTTTTTAATCTCACAGCGTTTATCTTATCTTGTGGCATGC
>KV751338.1:3157989-3180726 GCA_001698575.1 Mola mola
TATTTTTTTTTTTGCCCCAGATTTGGTATTCCACCCAGTCCGGTTTTTCACTCGCAAATACTGTATGTCATTACGTTACATTATGTGTGGCGCAACAAAACTACTGTATGTTGAAAACAGATTTGCACTGTTCTCATATAAATACGGATAGAGATCGAGAGAGATGACTTTATTAATCCCCGTAGGGAAATTAATTTGTCCCAGCAGCAAGATTGTTCTGGTACAGGACCAGTGGACATGTAACACTATAAAGGTATAGAAGTATAAAATAAATATCTCAGAAACTACAAAAATTGCCATAGTGAAAATCAGTAGTGTTAGGAAAAGTGTTATCTTTTGGATCAGTTTTCATTTCTGTGTAAAAGTTGATTGAAAAACATCCAATTTTTGTAATTGTTTTAATTTATGGCACCTTCCTTAAGGCTATGGTTCACTGATTTAAATAGTCTTTAATGTTAGGCGGCAAAGATCTTATAGATATGAAGCATTTGAAGCTGCTCAAAGACACCCAGGTAGTCACGTGCGAACCATTTCTGTTGCAGGTTTTACATGGTTAATCACCTCTAGTCATTTAAAAGATTAGCTGAACATATGCAGTCTAGCTGTCTGCTTGGTTTCAGGTTATGGACCCACATCTGAGAGATAATGTGCCTCCAGATTCAACAACAGAACTGGATCATTTGATAGGCTCTTGTTTTAAAAGTCACCAAAAGCCGACTTATACAGCAGTGAAGTACTGTCTTCACCTCTCGAGATCTGTGGACCGGCCTTGAAGCTGTTATCGTATTTTACAGAACACTTCATCTGTCCTGGTGATTAGTTGTTCAGCAGCTTGTCATGTGAGGAGAGGAGACAGACGGTTGTTGTTAATCCACACACAGGCCACTGCATGGAGCCTTTACTCTTAAGTTGCTTTACGTGCAAAAGATTTACAGGTCTCCCGTTGGTTTAAGCTGCTTTGTTGGACACTGATTTACTCTTCCCTCTTAAAGATTCTCTTTCTAAATTATTATTTAGAGGTTATAGAAAAAAATAACTAGAAGCAGTTTTTTTCTCGCTTGATCGGGATTTCGTGAAACAAGGACTTTTTGTTTCTCTGGACTGATGGTGTGATGGCTCCTCTTTGGAAGTCTACGGTTTCTAAGAGCAGCTCCATATACAGAAACTCTCTGTGGTCTTCGTCTATGGGTCGAGGACAAGCAGGAGAGTCAGGGTTTTTTAGGATGCTGCTGGAGAGGGACAGGGAGTTCATGATGCGTCAGCTGAAACAGTAAGGGGAATATGCATGAAGTGACTTCACACTTGTTTTGAGAACTCAATTTTTTATTCCTTTATTTCCCTTATTTAAAATAACTGGTTGCCGATTGGTCCACTGCAGTTGATGACTGGCTTAAAATCATCAAGATTAATTAAAGGTTTTTTACATACACTGTTCTTAATGACTTATTGATTGCAACATGGGTGAAATTGATCATATTATTTATTTATTAGAAAACTGCATTCCACTTTCACTTCGTTCTCTTTTACAACTGTCAGTTAGTTTTTAGTATTTTCTCAGTATGATGTTTTGCCTATAGAATATTAATAAAAAGATGAAAAATGCACTGTAAAGTTACCATGACACAGGTGATGTCCCTTTCAGTTTTTACTATTGTGTATGCAGAGCATCAAATCTGTCCTTTTACAAAGCTGCAAACTTTTAAAAATTCAAAGAATGACTATTAGTTGTTTCTGATTAATTTTATGTTGACTAATTGAATCAAAAACTATTGCAGCTTTTGATACTATTATTTAATTAAATAAGTAATTTAATAGTTTGGGCTGAAACCTTTCTGTCCATTATTTTCTGTGATTGTGTTAGATACGCTATGGTGCTCTGGAGCTCTGTTGTGAATTTAGTTTCACCCTGACTAGCGGTCACTTTAGAGTGTAATGTTATAATGATTCTCTTATGTACACATGCAGGCTGAGTAAGGAGCTTCAACACAAAGATAAAATCATTGAGTCACTCCACACAAAGCTGCATCAGCGTCCGGAGACCCCATCCAGCTGCCATGCTCTGTCTGAGACCACTGACCAATCGGACAGGACCTCCCTGGTGTCGGATGAGTGCAGAACTAATGAAGACGTGGACCTGTGTTCTGATTTGGATTCCAGAGATTATCAGGAGGAGCACCGGCTGCGGCAGCCAGGACATAGATCAGAACTAGACGGTACTGTTTAAATATAATCTGACGTTCACCTCTCCTGTCTGTGAAGCATGCTCGATCATTTCACTTTCACCTCCTGTAGTTCGTCCATCTCTCTTTCCTCATCATGGCATCCTCAAGCCTTCCAGCAGCTGTCCCAACATGCTTTGCTCAGCCCCTGTGGCCTTGACAAGTCAGTCCTCCAGAGGTATATGACTCACAGCTGGCTATTATTTGCTCACATTTTCTGTCCCTCCTCCTCCACATTCTGTTTATATCGCTTCCTGTTATCCTCCTCTAGCCCTTTTCAGTGAACCCTCCTCCTCCTTCCTCTCTGACCCCCGGCCCAGAGCCGGGTCTGTCATCGCTGTTCGCCCAGAGCTGGACATTCTTTACAGAAAGATGAATAAGCAAAAAAGGGGTGAGGGGCCGGGGATGCTGTGTGCCAAGTGTGACGTGAATTTATGAAATCTAACTCACATGTCCTGTTTGAAATGACAGGACTAAACTCATGTGTTGCCCCGTCTGTGTCAAGTTTCACTGATTCACTTGGTTTTTCTGTATGTGTGGTCACAGGCTTTGCAGTCCCTCATGGCAAGGCACTGTTCACTCTCTCACCTGGTGCCAACAACCAGCACAACCTCTCCAGTTATGGCCAACTATCCCATCAAGCCCTGCATCCATATCAACTCGGTGGCATCCCTGAAGGCCACTCGCTCAAGTTAGACTCAGGTCTGGTGACAGGAGGGGCTTTGTGGGACGTGGAGAACATGGTTCAGCCGGTAGGAAGCTTTTCTGGATCACCAGGACACCAACAAGCAAGCAGTCAGATGGGTATGACTCTGCAGTAGTCTGAGAAAGCTGTATAATATGTTCAAAAAGCTGATATTTATTATTATATTTTTGTTGTACTGTTTATCTCCAGGGGGAAATTTGATAGAGGAGCACCTTCAGGAGGTGAGGTGTCTCCGTCAGCGTCTGGAGGAGTCCATTAGGACCAACGAGAGGCTCCGACAGCAGCTGGAGGAGAGACTGGCCATGACTGGCCGTGAGGGAGGTACTGCAGCTCTCACTTTAACAACACTGGGAACAATATCAGCTTTTCTCCCTAAGAAAGATTTAATAACTCCTCTTTTTGGTCCAGGGGCACCAACAAACATCTACATTCAGGGACTGGACACAGTGACTCAGCTGTCCACTGAGATTAGAGTCCTGAAGGAGGAGAATTTGGGTCTACAGTCACGCCTTCAGGCCAACACAGGTGCCTCTCATGAAAGCCAGCTAAGGTTTCCATGATATTTTTCTGCTGGAATATGTATATTAAGCCATGTCTACCTCTAGACACACGCGAGGAGGTGGTGCAATTGCGTGAGGCAGTGTTTACAGCCCGTGCCCGGCTGAAACAAGCAGAGCTGGAGGCAGAACAGTGGAAGGAGGAGTTGCGACGGCTTCAGGCGCACAGTCAGGAGCAGGGACAGCAGATACACATCTTGAGGCAGGAACGACAGGCTGGTCAGGAGAAGACCAACAGGTTGGCATGCATACAGATCAAACAGGGGTTGAAATTTTGTCTGTCTTGATTTTACTGACTCTAATGTGTGTTTATAACCTCAGAGTGCAGCATGAGGTGTCTCTACTGCAGCAGCAGCTATGTGAGAGCAGAGAGCTCATCCACTCCCTGCAGAGCGAACTACAAGTTTACGATCGAGTGTGTTCCAGCACAAAGGCCAACAAAGGTCCGTATGTTCACTGATGCCTTAATATAGTCACGTTTTAAATAAATGCAAAAATAATTAACATTTAAACCCACTGTTGATGGATTTCCTGTGGAATGTCATTGCTGCCATCTAGTGATGATCCAAACAGGCTTAAAAACCTTAAAATATAGATTTTTACAAATTTTCTCTGTAACTGGTTAATTTTACTGTAACTCTTTAAATTGTCTTTAAAATGACAAACATCCAATCATCAGTTTTTTAAGGATTGTGGTGCCCCAATGAAACCCTCCAAATTTCAACAGGTACTGAAATTGGGCTGGGCAACATGGCCGTAAAAATAATTCTCTTTTTTTTTTTGTTCATAGTCATATCATGCTGGATGGTCTTAATAGTGCCAGGAACAAAATGAAATATCTCTACATTGTTAATCATATACTTTGATACTGATACTCTAACAATATTGTAGTGATCAGTATTGTTACTTTGACAAGCTATTAATATAATGAGATTTTTGATAAATCATCATCAGTATTGTGGGTTCAATGACTGAAATGGGTAAAGGAGAATATTAGAAGAGGTAAAATACTTTGTTAAATTCAGAAAATTACATAATTTAGCCATTAAAACCAGGAAATGACTATAATCTCTAATCTTATCACAATACCTGTAAATACAGTATCATATAAGTTGCTAAGCCCAACACAGGGGTAGAAGCATGTCCAGTCAGACACTCAGGTTGTGACCTATTTTGCATTCAGGCTACCTGTGTGAGCTCCCAGGTCTACCAGTGGAGCTGGGGGAGCTGCTCGGGGAGGTGAAGAGTCTGCGAGCCCAGCTACAAAACAGCATCCAGGAGAACAGCGCCCTCAAACAACTGGAGCTCCACAAGCAGCTGGAGCAGAAGCTGGGGGTCGGCTCTCCTCGGACCCCCTTGCTCTCCGCCCTCACTGCCAGCCCTCAGAGGGAAAACTTCTACAGACGACAGCTGCTGCACGGTGAGATAAATGCAGCCAGATTTGACCTTGACTTGACACCACACAAAGCTTTTGTGAGGTTTAGTGTGCTGTGGTGTGGTTTGCTGCGTGTCCAAGCCTGGTTTGTGTATCTGTATGCTCCACAGACCCAGCTCCATCCCCACCAGTCAGGGATATTGGTCTGTTTAACTGTGGATCTCCTGGTCCCCCCTACTCAGACCTGGACGACGGCCATAGCACTGCCAACGGTGTGACCTAATCTGCACTGCATGACTGCAACATTAATTTGTGGACTAACTGTAAAGAGATTGCGCTGCTCTAGTTTAAATCACTTCTCCTTCTTAAAATTGTTTTCCTTTTACACAGACACTCTTGACCCTCACTCTGAGCTGGAGGGGGAGGCCCCCGATGGATCGTTTGCAAACCGTAATGGTCGACACGCCATTGGCCACGTGGATGACTTCAGCGCTCTTCAGCAGCAGGTTCTAGAGGGGCGGAGCCTCGTCCAGCGCATGGAGACAACCCTGCAGAGCTGCCTCAGACCACCACTGCTGGAGGGCAACCATGGAAAGAGCAGTGAGCTGGTGAGAACCTAAAGACCAAAGGAAACATTAAAATAATCAAAAATTAACCATCGAAGTATGACTGACTGAGCTCTGCATGCAGGCCCTGGACTATGGATGCATGAAGAGTCTGCTGTCCAGCACCAAGACTCTGAGACAGATCCTGGAGGAGGCCATGTCGCTGCTGAAGATGTTCTGGAGAGCAGCTTTACCCAGTGCCAATTCCTCCATCCAAAACCTAAAGAAGGTTTGGGACGCAGCGGATAGTTTACATCTTTTCTGATCTTGTACAACTAGTGTCCTACTCTGTTTGTCCTGGTTGGTGTGTAGGAGCAATGTATGCAGGAGGAGATCTTGTCCCTGAAGCTGCGTGTATCAGAGCAGGAGGAGGTTCTTAAAGGGACAATTCAGAGACTGAGGAGCACCAGCCGCACCAAGGAGAGCATGGAGCACTTCATAGTCAGCCAGCGTAAGTGTTTCTGTGCGTTTGAGAGTGTGAAAGAGAGATCAGGAGAGAGACTGCTATATTAATTGTGAAAATACAACCAAAAAACAGGCAGCTTTGACCACACAGGCTCCAAACACACCAAATTGTTTTATTAGTTTTACTTGCTAAAGGCCTGCGATAAGACAAATGCAGATTGTGTGGTGGCAAATATGTTCTGAGCAGCAGCCCTCTAGGAAATCACAGTGTTGTCTGGATGGCTCAGAGAAGCACAGCCTGAAAATGCACAAATCTCTTGCTCGAGGAATTTGATTAAACAACAGGGCTCATTGTGTGAGGGTAGACAAAGGAGGAAGGGCAAGTAGACGAAGACCTAATAAGGCCTGAGTTGAGGAAGCAATAAAGAGAGACAGCATTCACCGGACAGCATTCTTCATCCATTCTTGGAAGGGCAGAAAAATTCCAGGTTTGGGCTTCGAAACAATAAACAGATTTCAGAAACACTAGAGACAGTAGAAACACAGTCCTCCAAGTGTCGGTATGGATCACCTGCAGGCTCTTGAAGACAACATAGTAATATTGTTTCTTCTTGATTTTTTTTACAGTATCAAGGACTCGTGATGTGCTGAAGAAAGCAAGGACGAATTTGGAGGTAAGCAAAAATCATCGTATCAAGTGAGATGTGCTCTATTTTGTGTATCACTATTGTGTGTTGTGATGTCTCTGGTGTCCCTATCTGAGTTTTTGGTATTTCTGATGTAAATTCATCACTTTTCTGTCTCCCTTGTTCCTTCGTCCTGCATTTGTCCCTCCTCTTCCTCTTCCTCTCCCTCTCCTTAGAAGAATGAGCTGAGACTTTCCACTATAAGCTCCTCCTCTTCCTCTCCTTGTGCTGGTAATCATTTGACACCTTGTGATCTTGCAAATAAGTAGAGGCTGTCCCAGACTCCCAGAACATCACCAACCTCCATTTTACGCCCACGGGTTCACTTTTATGTATAAAAGTAAATATGATGATGCCTCTGTGGTCTGGAGCAGCTTTTACCTCTGTGTGATTTCTGTTTTCTAACCATCCAGACATCACTGCACTTCCATACTGGTTTGAGTAAATTTTAATTTTTTTTGCGTTTTGTGACATGTTTTATGGCTCCATCACCAATTTTGGGCTTTCAATGAGGATAAAGTCAATATTTTAGGATGAAATTAGCTGTTTAGCAGCGTCTCAATTAAAGGTCAGTAGCATACATCGTTAGATTGACCAGATTCCCCACATTTTCTTGTTCAATTAACTTTATGGAAACTGTGAACACCAAAGTATAACTAAGACTTACAATGTGGTGAACAAGATGAAGGAAGTGATTTCCCACATTTAAAGAGCGCAAAAGTTCCAATTATGTGTCCATTCCTTGCTTTAGAAATAGTCTTTCAGTCCTTAAGATTTGGCTAACTTGTAAGTTATGGACTCGTTTCATAGTCTCTATTGCTTTGGTTGTAATTAATGTTATTTGAAAGCCTATTTTCAAATAAATTTCTTATTCATACTGGTTTAAATAAACAGTTTGATATAACAAAAACTGATGTCTTATCATTGCTAAGTTTTGTGCAAAGGAATTAAACGCCTGTCCCAAATAAAGGCTGGGTAACTTCAGTGATGGATGCAAATGAATGCCAGGGCTTTTAATTTAATTTATTTAAGTTTTATGGTAACTATATTGTTAAGGATGAACACTGTTTTTTTAAAAAAAAGCTGCAAGTTGTTCCTTTACCTCCCCGTGTCCCATGTATTTAGGTTGAGTTTATTTATAGAGCCAGGCCCCCAACAGTTAGTGCCAAAATTACCGCACACTGCACATTTTCCTTTGTGAGAATGTTGTCACAGCAAGCTTAAAAACAAGTGTGACAGGTTCAAAAACAGTTTTTATTCCTCCCCTTTGATTTTAGGATTGAGTGGCCTCATGAACACCTGTATTCATTCACACAGCAAGACATGCTAACAAAACAAAGCAGGGTGTGTGTCATTGCCATCGCTTCTTCTCTAATCATCCACTCAGCTTTTCATCTGCAAGCAACTGTACTTTGGGAGTTATTACAACTAACATTACTTACTTCTTGCTGAGGTGTTGTTAAGAGTTTGAAGTTGCCATTTAACTGAACTCAGCAGAAACACTGAAGCAGCTAGGTAGAGCTGCAAGGATTAATCAGTTATTTGATTGAAGGCCTATTTTGTTTATTGAATAGTTAAATAATTTAGTCTTGTATTGAGCAAAATTATCAAACATTTGCTGGTTCATGTTCTTTAAATGTCAAGATTTGCTGCTTTTCTTTGTCTTTTCTGACAGTAAATGAAGAGTCTTTGGGTTTTTAACTGTTGGTTAGAGTACAGAAGCAATCTGAAGAGCCCACTAGGCTCTGAAAAAAATGAGCTTTTTTCACTATTTTTTTTTTAATTTATAGAGTAAATGATTAATCGTGAAGAAAATTTGCAGATTAATTGATGATTCAAATCATTGTTAGTTGCAGCTTTAGAGCTAGGCTTTATTTTTTAAACCCTTCTACAGAGCCCCACATTGCTCGCCTTTATACTAAACTAAACAGTGTAAATACAGCACACAGTCCCATCTGACTCTCAGCAAGAAAGCTAAAACTGCAACATGTTTAATTTCACCACACCATCAGTTTCATCAGCCCATATAAGGAGTGTTGAATAATGCATCCTGTGCCATTCTCTAAATCCAGCTGAAGACCCAGGATGTGCTGCCAGAGAGAGGCCTGCTGATTGCAGTTTCCTGAAGGCCAGCAGCAATTCTGGAGCCAATCAGCGTCCAGCTGCGAGGAAGCGCAGCAGCCAATGCCTGCTTTAGACTTTAAAGAACCAGCCTCAATGCCACCACCTCTGACCTCTACGCTGAAACAGCAAGACCGAACACCCCACTCAGCCACCGCCCTGCCCTCCAAACCAGCCTCTCCTGCCCACTACGACCTTCACTTCTATCCAGCCTTTGAGAGTGCTTCCATCTCTCCCTCCTCCAGGCAACATGTGCACAGTATCACCTGCACCTTGAGCCTTATCAGAATCCCTTCAGCCCCTTGCGCAGCTCTCTGCCACTCTCTGCCCCCTCCCACAACATGCACCGTTGTCTCTGAGTGATGCGGTCAGCAGTTTGCCTCGTAGTGTGTGTGACAGAAGAAAGGGTTTGACATGTGCCTCTGGTGGTTTCGGTGATGTGCGTCCCACTGATGGAGCTGATTGAAGGTGCTCCTGGACACTGATCTCGGATCTCTAGGTTTGGTTTCAGGCGTAGTATTATGGGAACTTTATGTATTATTACGCCACATTTTAACATTTCAAAAAAAAAATGTAGACTTCACTTAGGAGTCAAATTGCCAGATTTTGATAATGAAAACCAGTTCCGTGTCTGAGAGCATCATCTCCTGAGATTCAGACGACCTGTGGACGGAAGAGATGTTCATGCATGTTTAATCGTGGCTTGTGAGAGGAATTCTGCACACATGTTCACACACACAAAGCACGTGTGGTCGAAAATGGCTCACTCACAGACAAGACGTCCTCAGCTTTGACTGCCACAGCAATGCCAGTTGACTTCTTGTGTCACTTTTATCAATTTTTTTTTTTTTTTTTTTGCAAATGCAATGCAAAGAGCATAAACGCCGTTGAATGCTGAGGAACTAGGTGATCACTGCAAAGAAGTAGAAGTAGAAGCTTATGAAAGGTATGCCAGGCCTGTTAGCTGAAGAAAAGCCAGACAAATGTTTAATTTCACTCAAAAGCCTCCACTTTTAGGCACTATTGCTGCTTTTTTGGCATCTACCTACTTAATTCATAGTATTATAACAGAGGTGAGTGGGGTCAACTAACCAGTGACTGCTGTGATTTCTAAGCAGGACATACACCAGAGAGAGAATATGTTAAAACTGGGGTTCAAGTACTCAAATGGAACCAGGATAAAACACGCGTATTCAAGCTCCCCTGTAGGAGTTCTCATATGAGCATGTGCAATAATGATGTTGTTTGTTGAACGCTCATGCTGCACCCTGTTACTTTTATGTCTTTGCTTGACACGGGATAGTTATTCACACTCATTACAAAATGAGCACTCATTCATTGTTAACGATTTTATGTTTTATTCTGGAGTGTTGTTGCATGTCAGAGATTGTAAATGGAAACTATCGAACAGCTATGGAACAGGGGATTACCAATAGGTGCCAAAGTTTGAACTTTGACCTCTTTGACTTGCCTTACTCATGCAAATGGCAAACCCAAGTCTGATCAGACCGGGGTACCAAAGTGTCTTTGTTTTTCTTCAGAACCACAGACATGGTAACCATTAGACGGTTTATTTCAAACGTCCTTGTTTTTTTTGGGACCAAAACTCAATTCAGTGGATGCTTTCCACAAGGCCGTATGCTGTTGTCTTTGTGATTTCCTTTGGTTCAGGCCATCTTTGCATTCCCATGTCAACAGCAGTAAAGGTTATCAGTGCTTAGAGATGATACAAACTTTGGCATGCTACTGGGTGGTATCATCGCTCTGTAATTCGTTCACTTCACAGTTGTTTGATATGCTTCCCTGCTGTACATTTGCCATTTTATGCTGTAAATAACTTTATCTGAATGAGCTTTACATGTGTGAGTGTGGGTGAATGTGTGAAAAACATTCAACATTTGCTTATATGCAAAGTTGATTTTCTGGGTAGCCGTGCAATAGATTTTCTTATTTTGATGTTAAACATCATTGTGTTACGAGTGTTTGCTGCATTCACTTCACTGTGATGTAAAACCTGTATGCAGTGTATATTAGAGGATTGTGTCACTCTTAATCAATTAGTCACATCGGTTGGAATCACAAACTATGCCTTCATGATGTCAGAGCCATTGATCATTATACTGTTCACCTATAACAAAGCTCTGACTCCCGTTGCTTTGCTTGCCTTCAAATTTAGCTTGAGAGCTGCTCTCACTGGTAGAAATGGCCTTGTCTGTGTGAGATCTACCAAATTAGGTTTTGTTTGCGCTCAAGGCCTCAGAAAAAAAGACAAAAGTTGCCAAGTATTTCATCGGATGCGAAAAAGTCTGACGTTATCGTTCAAAAGGTTAAAGCGTTCAAAATATCAAAGGGGAAAGTTTTTTGAGTTTTTGAGATTTGTCTTGTGAGAAACTTACCCACAAGCACCTTGTTAAGAGCGTAAACAAAGCCTTTTTGCCATTGGTTATTAAGAAGGGAAGTAGTTTGAATCAATGTTCCTGAGTTGCGTCTGTATATAGCGTTGTTTGACGTATGCAGCTTTTATTGTGATTGGACAGTAACTCTTTTTTGAGTTTGTGCATAATGAACTAGAAAGCCGATGCGGGACTTATATGGATCCTGTCTCTGATGACAGTTGATGATGAAATGCTGTGCTCTGTTGGCAGTATTATCAGTGAGAGAGTTTGGGAAAGAATTAATAAAATACTCAAAAATATGGTGGGGATTACTCGTGTTTAATAATTTGTATTTTCATTGCTCATAGTGTCTGCCTGAAAAGGAAGACTCCAAAATCAAAAGTATATCACGTTAGTTGCTGCAGATATGTGGAATTGCACTCCTGGGTTTGTCAGTGTGTTGTGAAATCTCCCTCGGGTGTGGCCAACAGCCTGGTGTTAAACTAACCAAAACACTTAGATCACCCTAAAGACACCTCTTGTTTTCCTCTTACCTGTAGTGCTATTCATCCATATAGATTATTGTTTGGATGTGTATTTTTTGTGACATTGGCTGTCGCGATATGTAAAATCTCCCCAATATACGGTAAATTAGTGGGACTAACAGTGCATCCATCTATTCTACCTTTAAGATGCCCTTGTCGGTGTGCCAAAAAATACATTTCAAAAATTCAAGATAAATGTTGGATTCTGGCTCCATTTAAATAATATGAGAAGCATTTTGACTCAGAGAGCCACTGACTTGCTAGGGTCAGTATAGCTGTCCAGTGACAAGCACGTATCATTTAAAAAAAAAAAAATTTCAACTTTACATGCTCCTTCCAACTATTTCATGGGAAGTTCAAAATTTCAATTCATTTTGTGTAAGAAATTGGAGAATTTCTCAACACAGAAAAAATAATCCTTAATACAATTCTTTGTCACAAACATTAAAAAGACATCAGACTATAGGAGAGTTTTCACTAACTAAAGCTTTCAGATAAAGGTGGAGTAAACAAATATAGGATTTACCTCTGTGGTGGAGTACAGTACATGTAACATTAGTAATTACATCACTTTAAATGAAAACATATATTACATTGTTTACAGATACTTGTATGGTTACAGGATACCTGCCTCAAATGCCAGAGAGAAGAAAAGGACGAAAAGACAGGATTTAGGACCAGTGTGTCCTCTCTTTATTTGCAAACAAGTAAAACCTTGTACAGTGAATCGATACACTGGTTCTGCAAAGCGTTTTCAAACATTCATGAACCGGTTGCAAAATTCAAGTTTTGGTTGAAGCCTTAAAACACGCCATGGCATCCGCTCGTCATCTCTAAGTCTGAAAAGCCTGTCCGACAAAAGGTCACAGCGAGGCTCGACATTCAAAAAATACTTTCAGCACATCTAGTTGAACACCAACAGGATTTATGAAAGGCCCTTTTCTACAGGTCTGCAGAGTGTAACAACAACACGTTACAACAGCACAAGCTACACGTGACATAAATCACTTTCAAAGCCACCACACTATAAAACACAGACGATATGGTTGAATTCATGGCAGCTATTTGCCATCACATAGGTACCATGTAAATTTATCTGAAAACTCTGCCTCTGATCCCATCCTGAGGTGGGCGTGACCGCTTTGCTCGCACTCGGGAAAAAACTGACGTTTCCTCGCACGTTGCCGACGTTCAACAAGTGCAAAGCAGCTATGTGAAACTGCGTTCGACCATACATACAGAACATTTCTATATCATAAACAGAACTGAAACACTGCAAGTTCATTGTATCTAAGGATCTAAAAGAGCACAAGTTAGTTTTTATAGTCCGGAGAATCTACAGTCCGCTGCATAGTTAAAAGCTTATAACAACACTCCTGCTCACAGGATCTTAAATTGCTCGTGAAATTATGTCAAGATTAAGGCAACAACAACTAAACATCAAGTGTGACAGGCATTTCCTGTTGAAACGTACAAGAACTCCATCTATCCCGACCATTACATTAAGAACCGGAATCATGGACTTATTAGGAGTTTAGTTCATGGTTTAAATTCCACTAAATGATGGCTGAACTGTCAGAAATTCTTAATATGCACTTGTTCATTACTGTCTGAGGGTTAAGATTCGTATCTCTTTACAGGTTATTGCACTTTGTGTTCAAGCAACAGTCTGCTGCTCTCTACAGCACCTCAGCTCTGACTTTGTGCCAGATTATTCTGCATGTACTCGCCATAAACGCCGTCGAGTCAATAATTCAAAACTTAATTCAACCAGTCCAAGGAGGATTGGACAACACAGCACGAAAAATCGAACTGAGCCGCATCAACAACAATCAAAACGCCCTCCTCGCTTTAAGAGAACGTCCTTTAAAAATAAGTCTTTTTAACACACGGACGTGTATATATTCACAAAGTGTAGCTTGAATGCACACAGTGAGTTAGGCAGTCCTCTTATCTGGCTGTAGGTGTCGCAGGTAAAAGCCACAGTCTGGCTCTCATCCCCTTCAGACACCTTTTGCTCAGAGCCCTATGTAGACACGAGCGCACCCTTTTAAAAAGCCAAGCCACAGCCACTGGCCTTCAGCTTGCCTGTAAACTTGTTTCAGTGCAAGATCTGGCTAAACGTGACGATACAATAACAAACAAAGAAAAAAAACACACAGCAGGATACAAACATGCTGCTCTCTAAAAGCAGTGTGCAGCCTCAGAAGCTGGAGTTCAGATAGGCTTGTAGAGCAGAGAGGTGACGTATTTCTTCTTGTATCTGTGAGTTGCGCTCAGCACCATCACTCCGTCCTACACAGGGGGGGAAAAAAAGCCGATGTTAGTGGAATTCAAACCCACAGAGCAAATAAATAATTAAATGTTTTAATCTGACAATTTAACTTAGCAACACAAAAGATCAAAGAATGTGACAGACACGAAGTCACAGTGTAGCGATAACTCTCAAAGGGAGAAGAAGCAGAAAAACTGGTTACTCAAGGTGTGATATTCAAGAAATCTGATAAATCAGGGGAGGTCAAGGAAAAAAAAAAAAAAAAAGTTTAAAAAGAGGTAACATCTGAGAGAGCGTGAGAAGAGTTCCTGCAGTTTCAGGGGAACCTACTTTTATGGAGAGAGCATAAAGGTGGTTCAGCATCACGTGGTTGGGTTCAGGCAGCAGCGCGGGGTCACACTGCACAGGGACAGGGAGGGTGGGAGAGAGAGAGAGAGAGAGAGACCTTACACGCCATGGAGGAGGACAAGGTGAAGATATGGCAACAGGAAAGATGGAGGGGACACTGACAGATACGTTCGTGTCCTTGTTGAGAATGACTTGAAGGAGGTGAGGAGGGAGAATAGGCGGGGCTTTGAGATGCTCCTCGGGTCTGATGACGTACTGTTCCTGCCCGTACGGACCTGGAGGGGAGCTGGACAGATCTGCAAACAAGCAACAGCCACAGTTACACTACTGAGTTTAGTAGTTACAGTATCTGAGCAGGTAACCACCGACTGATCTGTACATTAAACCTACTGTACACATGAAATCCAAACAAAAAATCATGAATGAATAATATGTGTATCTTGACCAACCAACTGTGAATTTACAGTGATTCTAATGGCTACTGTTACAAAAAAAAACAACAAAAAAAAACACACACACACACACACACACTTATTATAACCACTTTTAACTGTTTACTTGGTTGATTTAATTCAAAGCAGCAGTATCAACAGGCAGACCTGATGTGTCCGAGCACTCCAGAGAGTCAACCTGCAGGGCGTCAAACACCTCAAAGTCGGACTTCTTCACCTGGATCAGGTTATTGATGGTGCCTAGCTGGCTGGTTACAACCGGCTACAAAACAAAACAAACAGAAGTAATGATGAGCGCTCTGCACACACCTCACCGGGTTCTTAGAAAAGGCATCTATGACAATTTTGTCACTATAGTTGCATTTACTCAATTATCAGGCAGAGCGGCTGAAGCCTTTCAAACAGCCACGTTTGCACGAAGCAAGACAGTGTCAGTCAGCACTCTATGGTTCGGAATGGATTATATCTTAATGAAAATTTCTAAATAAATGCTTCCAACTGTATCATTTACAATCTCATATTATTTAAGATTTCACAAAAAATATATATACAGTATATTGGTCCAAGTCATTTTCAAGTGAAGCGGTGAAAAACAACAAACAAAACAAAAAGAGGTGAAAAATGAAAATGACACTCGGACAAAAACGACAGTGATGTACCTCTGACGCATCGTGGACCCACTGTCCATCGACAAAAAACTTGTACTGGTGCTCTCCCTCTGGCAGGTCCAGGATGGCTACAAAGTCATTGTGGCTGTGAGGGACGGAAAAGAAATACTGGACTCTCATTCAAGTTAAAGCTCCACAACTGTCACACACTCGAATTTAAAGACAGATTAAAGATGTTTGCGGCATTCTTTATACAAAAAAAATAATAATCACTTACCTTTTATTTAGTGGTATCTTGGTGCTCCAGTTATTGAACGAACCGGATATGTAAACTTCCTTTCCCCCACCGGCCCAGCGAATGACCGTGGGTCGAGCCTGAGGACCAGTTTTCACCAGGTCATCCAGATCTGGGGTGAATTCTTTCTCTCCCGAAGCCTTCAAGCATTAATAAATATGACAAATACAAGCTGTGGAAAGACTGTAACTAAAAACGGCAAAGAAATGTGAAAGTCTCTGGACATGAATGTGTATTTCTCTTGTTGTGTGTTGCGGCAGCACCTTGGACTCTGCCCCGTGGGTGCTGAAGATGTTGGGGTCATCGGTGCTGTCCACCATCTTGCTGCTGGGTTCGTGGTCCTTGTGACCGCCGCTGTCTGAGCGGTGAGCCTTGGCTCCATGGCGTTCTCCAGCCACCCTGTCGCTGGTGTTGCCCATAATGCCTCGCGATTTACAGTGTCACTGGGAAGAAATGACAGCTTCTTATATGCTCGGATCTCCTTTTAATGGGATCGAAGCACTTCAGAAAACATAAACCTGCACATAGAATGAGCCAGACTCAGGCTGACCAACATCAATGTCTCTGCCTCTGAGCAGCCACGGTTTGGACAAACACATTAATGAATAAGGCAGTAGAAGTTTAGCTTCCTTGCTATGATGTAAGACTCAATAAGCAACTAGAAAATATTGAATTTCCAGGTAAAAATGTGTATGGATGCTGACAGCTGAAATAAAACTGCAAAAGCATTAGAGGAATTGCAGGAGAGTGAAACAAAGAGCTGGAAAAGTCAGGAGCTACAAAGTCAGTTGACATGTAACAGTGGAAGCACAGTAAGCTGAAATGCAATAAATTCAAAAACACAGCCGCGTCAATTCAGTGATTGGACAACCAAATTAATCGACAGCTATTTTGGGAATTGAATAATTGTTTCGGTCTTATTTCAAGCGAAAATTTCCAGTTTCTCAATTGTCAGGGTTTGCTGATGAAGAGCCTTTGGGGTTTTAACTGTGGATTGGAACAAAAAAGCAATTTGAAGACGGCTCGGATAAACAATTTAACAATTGTGAAAATAATTGGTAGATTAATCAATGATTAAAATAATCATTAGTTGCAGCTATACTTAAGAAGCTAAAGGGCTTCAAAACACTAGACATTGTCAAAACTCCTGTCCAGAATGAAAACTCAAAATAACTGAAAGAAGTGCAGACGAGAGAGAGGAGGAGAAAGGGAGACTAGGACAGAGAAGGAGAGATTTGATTTAGGAAATTCACGGGTCACGGCAGCTTTACTGCTCGCTGTGAGCCTGGACGCCCGACAACACATTTGACCAAAACCGCCTAAAGCAAACACAATCTTTCCGTCAGACACGAACGCCGAGCTAACGTTAACAACCACCAGCAACCGGACGAGCAACAAGTCTTTCACTTTCCGAACTGCCTGCACGGCGGACACAATCAATACGTGACTGACTGAGATCAATAAATGTCAATAACTCGTAACCTACCAAAGTGCCCTCGATGTCAGCTCAGATCACTTCGGCAGAGTATTTTTAGCTGCTGCTCGTCGGTTAGCTAATGCTAGCTGACGCCTTTCTGGCAACTCGTCCGTCGTTTTTTGCTAAAATGTCGGCGTTGACGGTATCGTGGCTAAAGTTCCCCCCCGAAGCAGGAAGAGTGCTGCCGAACCTCGTCACTATCGGCTGACGGTACCGTGCAGTTGGCTTTTACACGGAAAGCTTTTCTTCCAACAGCCGCAGCGCGATGGTGCCCCAACTACGGTGTGCGGCGAGGACAAAATTAGTGGCGCAATTTCCCCATCGAGCTTTTTTTGTTTACAAGCGATCATTCGGGACGAAGGGCGGAGGGAAACACTGCCAACCAAGTAAACACTTCATTTTTATCATGCTAATGTACGTGTTGTTGCTACTGATGCCTCTCAGAAACGTGGAACAGCATACAAATATTAATTTGCAGTGTTATTTAAGAAACTGAACAACATATTTTATCTGATAATTGTGGCCTACTGCTAAAAAAATATACGCGTCTCAAAATATCATAATCGTGAAAATTGGAACACAAACTAGAATATTTCACTTTACGTGTAATGAATATAAAATGTTTTTTGATTAAAGTGGATACTTTTTCAAAATATTCAAATTTTTGAGATGGAAAAAGATGGAAAAAATGGAAAAGTAATTCTAGAGAAATGGAAATTCTTAACTTGCACGTATCTTTTGATGTGATTTTTTGACGGTCACTCTAGATAACTTTTTTTAAACTTTTTTATTTCTATATTTTTAAAGTAGGTCTACAACCTAATATTTTTAAATAACTCTTTCATAAAACAAAGGCCGTTTTGGCAAGACATAGGGGGGCAAACTCACGTTTTCCTGATGATACTGAGGTTCTGGTCGATTCATCTGATATGGACTCAAGGTTGCTGCTCTTATACATGTTGGCTCACTGGTAAGGCTCTGCCACACTAAATGGAACGGGACCTCACTAAATTCTATGACTCAAAAGGTCCAGTGGAAGAACTTGAAATTCACGAGACCACAATTAGGTAACTTTCCATCAAAACCGGCAAACCAGATCACAAATAGAAGGGTCGTCCTTCGATTGAACCTGTGTTTTGTCTTATTTGTCATTCACATAATGTCCATTTTACTTTAATGGGTGAGATAATATATAGTGGAAACTATCGAATATATAATATAGGAAAACTCCAGATTTAACTACCATCAATATTAATGTCATTTATGTTTTTTTTACATCAGTATTTTAGTTATTTATTTCGTGTTGAATTTGGGTGAAAACTGCGGAATTGTGCAGTGTATTGTTGTGCACGGAAGCATTGCCGTCAGGAAAGTTATGTGCAAGAAGTTATACAGTGTTAAGTTTTCCAAGTTTGTGTGATGTTCTATGAGAGAAGAAGAACAAGGAAGACACTTTTAATTTTGTATTTGGAAGATTTTATTTTCGCGTTTGCATAAGAGGATTCATTCCCTCTCGGTGTGCAGCCAAGCTAAGTGGAAAATAAATCCATCTGTAACGGAGAACTTTTGGTGTCGTCTAATTCCTGGACGGAGTGATACAAAGCAAAACACTATTATGACATTTTTTGCTTGTTATAGCACCGACTAGCGCGGAAAACAGGTCCGTGTTTTGGCTTTGCTCACTGACCACTAGGTGGAGCTGTTATCACGTCTCAGCGGTGACACCATTGGCTGTGTGTGACACCCCATAACATGACACCAGTGAATAAATGAGGAGTACAACAACAGTGGTGTCAGGTGTTGACACCACTGTTCTAAAAAAAAAAAAGAGCAAACACCATTTTCTTCTTCTGTATTTAATTTCCAGCTTCAGGTTGGCAGCCATTAAATCAAGACCAGTTTTACTTTCTTAAAATCCACATGAATGTAGCTAATTACAAAGACCAAAGTCTGATTGTCATTTCACATGGATGAACTAAAACATTCTTCACTCGTCTCTATGGAAAAACAAGTAACAAAACGTTACTTGCACCGGAACTCTGTTGTATCTTCTATGTTTGTTTTTTTAGAGGTGGAGCTCCTGAAGTATTGAAATGAGGCGACGCAAAACAATCAAAAAAAGTCAGTAGTAATAATATTTTCAGTTCAGTGACTTTGCTTGTGCTACCATGCATTAACTATCATTAAAAGCCATAAATAACCATAACTGAAAACATATATACAGTTTAAATACTGTAGTAAAAAAAACAAAAAAAAAAAAACAGCTTCTGAAAGTTAACAGTGAGTGACTGTAAGGCACATGTAAATGATTACCAAATAACAGAGAATGTGAAATTAGTGGTATTGACATTACACCAGATGAGTGTCTTCATGCACACAGTATTCAAGTCAGGTGACATCTGCTAGAGCCAAATTTACCCCATTGACAGGGGTTTACCGCTTGCGTTTGTAAAACACTTAAAGTGTTGAACTTCTTCTGAACAATGCGAAGTATTCAGTCAGCACGGTGTCATTTTTCCCCTGGAAACAAGTATCCCCAGCAGTACGTCCCTGTTGAGCTACCATTTTGGCATGACCAAAGCTTTAAAGGAATAATGGGATGTTTTCCACAACCTGTTACGATTATATTTTCAAATCAATTCAAAAGGCTTTGTATCAAGTTATGTTTGGGAGAGTGTGTTAATTCAGAATAATGGATATGAATTACAGCATGCTCATCATAACCGATAAATGCTTTATCTACCAACAGGCAACCCACACGTACAGCTATCTATGTGCCGCACTCCTGTGCCTGCTGGTGGACGTCATGCTCTGCTTTGTATCTGATGTCTGTCTGGAAGTCATTTCAGGCATTTTCAAGTCAGTAATTGTTCCATTCACTTCCGGCATCATTTGGAGATCCCTAAACCGGTCTTCATGTACTCGTAAACCACATAGCTTATGCTGACGGCAGGTATGACTTTCATGAAGTTTGGCAGGATGCCCCTGTAGAGTCCGAAAAAACCGTCTTTAGCTACAATCTTTTTGAGCAGACTGGTCATGGAGGTCTGGTCCGATGCATCCAGAGACGCTGCGCAGAGGAGGCAAGTTAGGGAGACAGTTGGACATATGACAGTTCGCTTCTGATTCTAATTTTATTCTTGCAATGTCTCGTACCTTGTGCCTGCATCCGTGTGCGCACAAGTGCGAGTGGGTAGCTGGCCAGCTGGCCGCAGGTACTGGAGATAGTCCCGCAGCCCACCAGCACCAGAACCCCCGGGTTAGCCGAGTCTCTGGGGTGATACGATAACCAGGCGTTCTTCAGACTCTGAGGAGAAAGGTGACGGCAGATAGGGGGACATTAAGTTAACGCAGAACACACATTTTCGTGCTTAGATTTCGTTTAGCCCTGCAGTACCAGAAGAACTGGTCGGGCCGCCTAATTGTGCATACATATGAGCAAACAAAGTGCACTCTGTTCTGGAATACCAACAAAGAAGACATCCCAAAGCCTGCGCACCTCATAAACAGCGAGGTCTATCCCAGCATAGGGAATGATGCCCACTAGGTTTGGAACGTAGCCCTTGTAGAAAGCCTTTACACCCTCTTTCCTCAGGATCTTCTTAGCACAGTCAAATGTTCCTGAATACTGGCCAGTTTTCCTCAGTGTCAGTCTAGTTTTTAACACCTGCGAAAGAAAAGATTCCTTTGATATGTGTGGTGTTTTTAAAGAACTGACATGATTTTATTCTAACACATCCCATGAGTGACCCAGTATGACGACACTGCGATGCTAATACTTGTCTTACCTCCATTGGGTAGATGGCAGTCTGTGCTGTGGCCCCAGCCAGCGAACCAGCCATGAACCTCTTATGTGTCTCAGTCTTCTTGCCATCTGATGATAACAACTTTTTATACTACATATAAAAACACAAAAAATAAATACAAACCTAAGTACATACAATACATTCCTGGTACAACCAGTCATTAAACCCCCAAAAAACAAATTTCTTTGTCATAAAATTATTATTATTATTATTATTATGATGATGATGAATAAAATCATTTTGTGGCCCTTAAAATGGCTTAGATGCAATTCTACACCTTTGCCTCATCTAGGTTACGAGGATTGTCTCCACTCACCACTGCATCCGACCTGCTCTCTCATCTTCCGACTTTTAAACTAGTCTGCTATACGCTACACAGTGGCAAGTTCTCACATTGGAGTAATTCAGTCGTGCATGTTTGACCCAGACACAGACTCCAAGGAAGAAAAGGAAGAGCTACTTGTGCAAGGTTGCCTACAAGCTGATGCGTTAGAATGGCAAGATTCGCTTCTGCAATGTAAAGCTCAAGCTTCGTGAGAGTGGTCACGATTGGCTCAGACTGTCATTGGTGTATTGCAGAGTGAAAGCAGAAACCCTCGGCCTTGGTGTAGACATGATGTGACACATCAGTACTACAACACACATCAGTCAAGATGTGTCGCAGTACATAAAAAAAAACACCATATGGACATGTTAACAAGCTCAAAAATCGAATCCGACTGATAGGCAATTTTTGGGGCCGACAATAATATTAGGGAGTGCAAAGGTTCTGATATCAATATATCAGCCAATCTATGCAATCATTTATTTTGCAATGATCCCTCAAATGACATCATCAAAAAACCGTAACAAAGATGCAACCAAGGCAGAATATTTTACAGACTAAAGAGCGATGGTGACCTGGTACTCATTTTAAAAAATTATGTGTGCATCCAATTTTGGAGAGGAGAGTAGAACTTGGCCAGATCCCCTGTTCAATTCAGGACCTCAAATTGTAGCTGCTTCAGGATGTCTGTCAGACAGTTTGAAACACAGCTCCAAGACTGAAGGGGCAGAGGAGCAACTTCAGGGAGCTGACTGAGCCGGAGCAGCGGTTAGCCATACGTGCTAGTGCTGATAACGATATATCTGTGACAGGCCAATATCCGCCCATAACACCAACCGACAGATATATCGGTTGGGCTCTAGTCAAAAATGAGATTTTCATCGGAGGCTGTCTTTAAAAAGGTGCAGTTTAGCGTCTCAAGTCCCTTACCTGTTCGTATGCCATGAATTTGATTGCCGTCTCAGGTGCGATCTTTAAAACATTGATGCCGTTCCCTCTCCACAGTGAGGTCAGACCTCCCTCTGCGATCATCTGCTTGAAGCCGCCCACCAAGCTAATGCAGTTGGTCTTAGAAGAATGAACCTGCAGTACATATATGCAAGGGTTTAAACACATACTTGGTCACAGGGGGAAATAATCATTTTTCTTTCATAAATCTCACCTGCATGAAGACTTTCATTCTGTCCAGAGGGGCGGTCCCGGTACGAGAGACAGCCCCCGCCACTGCACCGGCAACGAGGTGCTTCCACCAGCGGCCTGAGCTCTTCTCCTCCTCTGTGAACTCATCTGGGATGGCGAGACTGTCACCTATGTCCAGCACCTGGGGACAGCATGTACACGCTTTGATTATGGAGAATAATGGCTCCTGTTGTGTGTCACTTAATGAACGAAATGGATGCTGCAAAATGTTTTCTATCAGTTATTTTGCCTTTGAAAGTGCTGCACGTCACCAGCACTTTTGCTTTTGGGACCCATTTTAATAGAGATGCAGTAAGGCCTTTTCTGTCTTGCCAAAGCACAAGTACACTGGAGAGAGGGTAACTTTCATGGAACGTA
>KV751338.1:3182825-3209234 GCA_001698575.1 Mola mola
CTTTAGTATTTCTCGTCAGTCGGGATTGGTACATCTATAACAACTGCTTCCCAGGGAAACAGTTTGCGCCAGCAGCTACTTGTCTGAAACTTGAGGCCCCACAGGGACAGTTCCCATTGCTCTGTTGTGCTTAGTCCAGTTTCTTTTTCTGTGTCGCAGTAAACCATGTGCACTGGAATAAAAGCGAAGATTCCTCACCTTGGACTTTGAAATCAACCCGGAAAAATATAGCTAAAAAATTTGGCTCAACTAGATGTGTTTCCGAACAAAAGAATCTCTTAATATCAGAACACGTTTTAAACAACTTTAAGAAAAACTTTATCAACATATTGAACGCACGCAGCATATAGAGCTCATAGTAACAGCGCTTGTCCCAAAAAAGGTGTTCAGTATGTAAGTAAATGTGTATTTTCACCTTTGTTTGGGCAAATAAGAAAAAAAAAAAAAAAAAAAAAAAAAAAAAGTGTAACTACGATTGAAGTAGCCTACCAAACATGAAAATCACTACAACTTTAAGTTCTACCAGTTTGGATATCCGGCGTACTGATGATGTGTGTAAGTGGGTCCTGTAGACCGTCTCAGAATGTAATTTAATAGTCTTGATATTTAATTTATTTATACAAGTACTGTAACCAGGGTTTCCTTCAGTGTAACATGTTTCTGGTTTTGCATTTGGTCACAAGTCAGCTGAAAGATGATACGATACCGTCTGGTTTCTCACTTCTTTTACAGTCATCTGTGGTCATGCATCAAACATCCCCTCCACGTGCATATCAAGGCTTAAGCCTGCCTGAAAAATTTGTAATGTGGGTCTGAGTTTTTACAGAAACATAGTACAACAGTATTACAACAGTCTTTAAAATGGCACACGTCCATTCTCCCTAATTAATTCTTCACCAAAACATAAATCCGGGCAGACTTTTTTTTTTTTTTTGGCGAATTCACATGACACTTGTGCACACCCATTGGCTTCCAAACTATTTTTTACGTTACAAATCATGGCCGTAGGCACGTCTTTTGAAGTCAGATCATCATTTTATATTTATTAAAACTCAATTTGAACACGGCAGACCGTTATGAAATCAGGGACATACAAAATGTCAACTACATCGGAATACACATAAACCACGACAGCCAGGGTGTGACGTACTGGAGTGTGTGGAGTCTGGACCCACAAGCGGACACAGGAAACTCAGCGGTGAAAGTACAAAATTAAATTTAACAGAAACAAGAATCAAACCCGAACTGAGTAACAAAGAACACCAGGGCAGAACACGGCTGTGGTGGCTGAGCTCTCCAGTCCTGGCAGGGCTGGAACAACAAAACAATGATTAACAAAAAGGCGCAGGAAACTCCAGGAAGACGCGTAGACAAAATACAAACAAAAGATCACTAGGAAGGCTGAGCAAAGTATTGAACAGAAAATTTCTAGTAACACTAGGAACCACAGGCTCAAAGTAGCAACAGAAAGTCACGAGAGCAGAACTAGGAGACTCGGACGAGAAGAACATGGAAACAGAGTGTTAAAAGGTATCAGGACGTAGGGAGCAGTCGAGGTTTACCTTACTAGGAACAAGGCGTTCTGGCAACGAGCAGATTAGGATCTGAGTCTTATATACAGCCACTGATGAGGAATCAACAGCTGCAGGTAATCAGCTCTGCACACCTGAGGGCCGCTTTAAGTCCTGAAATGAAGTAACACCAAACCACAACACCGGAGACAGAACGAAACACAACTACCAAACTAAAAGAGACGGCGGAATCATGACACAGGGTACTTATTGTTTACTGAAAATGAATCAGGGGGCATAGTTTATTTATAGTTTATTTATAATGGGCCGGTGTGAGCTCACTTGCTTATTTGTCGTAAGACCCAACGTCACCATGTGTGGATTGAATTCAGTCATGGAAACGATTATATTTGGGGAGGCTTTTGAAAGAGAGTTATTATGGTACTTTAAGGTTTGATTTTACAATAAAATTTGCCGACGGTGTCTTAAAGGCTAAACGGTATCTGACTAGTTTAGTTGTGAATGAAACTCACACGAGAACACTGATGTAGAGGGGTAAACTCAGATTGTTGTTTGTGGTCACAATGTTTCCCTGGTGTGTTTCTAAACTGGCCATGGCTCATTAGAGCAGACGACATTTTTAAATCTTAAATAAAAGTGTGATTATCTGTTTTTACTGCAGCATCACATCATGCCTGACAACCCACGAGCCTGAACTAATCTTGTTCACAAGCCTTAAAATGTGCTGCTGCCACTTCAGGGTCTCGTTTCCACATCTTAAGGTTTTAATTTTTTCCATCAGTGTCGCCTCCCGAGCTCAGTAGAAAACAATCTCTCCCTTTTCAATGGCCGTTTGAAATGATGTGGCATTCAAGTGATATCGTAAAAATGCAAATGACGACTTTCCCGTTAAGAAAATTAACATGAACGGCCTCTGATGTTGGGGACATAACATAATAACATGACACTATTTAAAGTCTTTTTTTGTTGGGTTGACTTGACGTCATAAATGCATTAACATGGCGGGCAAAATCAACGTTTGTTTAATCATAAGACATCTTTTATTAAGCCATGAATTGAATATCAATTTTTGATCACATGTAATGTGTAATGCGGAATTAATGTTGACTGCTGTCCATATAAAGTGACGTAGATTAATTAGCAACGTGCAACATGCAAAATCACGCACAGCTATTCTAAGCTACATTTTTAGTGATTTCGCCTTTCCGGTCTCGTTTGTTACGCATAAACAGGACGCAACTTTCATCTTTTTGCTTGAACTCTCTAAACATCAATATGTAATCGTGCGGGATCTTCTTTGAAGATGGGTCGCATCAAAGCACAAGAGGGAAGTCGCGAGGCCGACTCTAGACGGGTCATTTGAACGCAGCACGCGTTTGCGCAGGTACGTTCGTGTGCAAACGTCACCTCGCTTTATAGTTTTTCAGCGCAGCCGCGGCATCCAATCAAACCACGGAATCCCCCGGCGTCACGGCGGACAAACATGTGGGTGGGAAGGAGGAGATTTGAACCTTGAATGGTGTCCGGAGACTCCGCCAGCGGCCCTGACAGCTGAGCGAGCAGCCGCAGCAGGGAAAGTGTCCAGCTGTCCGTCAGCTCCGCCGCCTCCGCCTCGGCCGGCCGTGACCCACTCCGCCGCGTCCGGCACCATGTCGTTCATTCTCACGAAGAAGAAGAGATTTAAATTCAGAGTGGACTTCGACCTGGAGGAGCTGTCGTCGGTTCCCTTTGTCAACGGAGTGTTATTCTGTAAAGTTCGGCTCCTGGACGGAGGCTTCGCCGCGGTGTCGTCTCGGTAAGAGGCCGAGCTATTTATAGCGACGGCGCACCGCTTGTCTCTACGGGCTAAAATTAAATTAAAGCGAAACTTGTTTTGAACGTGTTCGGTCCAAGTTGGACACCTGTTAAGCATTTACTGGCAGCGGCATTTAATGTTTATTTGTTGTTGAAGTTTGTTTTTTTTAGAAAGTGACCCTTCAGCTGGGTTAATTAGCAGTAATTACACTGTGGCTGGGATTTGTATATTAACTTGTAATTACCAAGAGTTAGCCACGAGTTGAAGACTGTCTGTGTGTAAGGGACCCTGGAGGATTTGATTTAGGAGCCCGTGACCCGGTTTAGTTCAATTTAATAAACATAGATTTAAGTTTTGGTTGATGGAAACAACATTTAGTCTTTAACCTGTGCACGGCTGATAAAAGCCGTGTACCTGTCATTGTTATTCTAGGAATATTTTTTAAGATCTATTCGTTCATTAAAGCATTTTGGTATTTATTCCTTGTTTTGACAGTGACCTCCAAAAACTGAACTTTCCTTCCTAGTAAATGGGTTTTTAAGGTTAATCCCTTCATGGCACATGATCATAACCTCCTGCAGCTTTTAAATGTGTCACACTGGAAAATGGGCAGCCCAGCTTATATCAACCGCTCATTGCATAACCATGGTAACTCTTCCTGACAACTCCAGGGTAAACACTGCCGCCCTGCAGTGGTGACAATCTTTTACAATGATGAATCATCAGTCTTATTTCTATATTATCAACAAATTATATTTCAGTTCAATTAAATTATTTTATTTAGTACATATAACTTTGGGACTTTGTTTACAGTCAAATGTAGCTGTAAAACTAGATCGTATTTAATTTGTAGAAGAAGTTCCTAAAAAAATGTGTTAACTTAAAGGGCAGAGCAACATCCCTGTGGGAAAAAAATGTGCCATAAAGCAGTGACCAGCATTGTCTATTCTTTACACTCCCTTTCCTGTGAAGTCATATTTATAGCCCCAATTCACTTATTTACATGAAAACACTGTTACACAGGATACATACGTCAGAACAATGAGTTTATCCTCATAGTTGTGTTCATAAGTTCAGTCAACACCCATACATTAACAGAGATGGGACCGGCATGTTGGAATTGCTTCAGAGGAGAAGTATATTTTCTAATACATTATCTATTTGTAGGTCATAGGTCAAGGCCTAAAGGAAGATTGTGAATTCATTTCAGACTAAACTGAGAAAAAGCGTCATTTGCTGCCTTCTCCCACATGTTTTAATTTAAAGCTGAAATATGTACAATGCCATCTTTTATAATCCTTGATCTGTGTTACCTCACACGCTCTGTCTGCAATCTGTGCAAATATCCGGTAGATTAGTGATTAAAATGTACACATTCTGCGTAAATTCTGCTTCTGTGTTTTTCTTTGCGTATCAAACAGTGTCTCTAACTGTGCCTCTCTCACAGGGAGTCAGTCCAAGCCAACTGTGTGCGTTGGAGGAAGCGATTCTCTTTCGTGTGTAAGATGAGTGCCAATGCTGGGAAAGGTGTTCTAGACCCCTGTGTGTGCCGGGTGTCTGTGCGCAAGGTAAGGGACATCTTTTCCTGACGTCCAGCTCTATTTTATTCACACTGCAACCAATGCACTTTCCGTTGCAGAGTTTGCACCGTGAACTGAAACTTTAACGTGCTAACGTGCTGTCAGAATTGTTTTGATAATAATAGCGCATGAGGCTGTAATGAAACAAGCAAATATAACTTCACTAAGTTTTGTGTTTTTGTCATTTTAGGAGGTGAAAGGTGGAAAAAGCTTTGCAAAGGTAATGTTTCTCTTTTAATGTCTGTACACTAACACTTGCTGTAAACACAGAACCTTGAGAAACCAGACAGTCTTATCATATAAAAGTAAGTGATAACAGAAGGCCTCTGAATGGCCTCTGCGAACTCTAGTGATCTGAGGACGTTTACAAAGAACGTTTTCCTTTGTTCTTTCTGGCTTTGGTTACTGATTCAAAATCTGTAAATCAGAACCTTTGCTACATTAACCACTAACTTTAATGGCATGGTCAGAAACTGGGCTGTCCGGTTACTCAAGGGTTGAAAGTCCCATCTTAGATATGCATGTTGTTTTTCCACTGAACCAAAGCAGAGCTGGTTTCTTTCAAATATAGATTGCTGAAATGTTTTGACACAGCACTGATGAATAGGGTTTGTGTTCAGTCATGTCCTGAATAAAACCTAAACTGCCTGTCAGACGGTTCAGCTTGGTTCCTCTTGTATTCCTGTGCAGCTGGGCTTTGCTGACCTGAACCTGGCCGAGTTTGCAGGATCCGGCAGCACCACGCGGCGGTGTCTACTGGAGGGCTATGACACCAAGAACACCAGACAGGACAACTCCATTCTGAAGGTGCGGCAGCGTTGGAATGCATAGTTCTACAATCCTCCTTGAAATACAATGGAAATGCTTTTTGGAGTCTCTGCAGTGGCAGTGGCAATGTTTTTGTACTGTCGAATCCTTTATTTTAAGTCAGACACGTGTGTATTAGGTTTTTGCAAAATATCGCTCAAGTACATACAACCTGTTTTGGTTGTTTTAAAGCGGGTTATTAGTGTGTGTGCACAAGGAGACACTCTCCTCCTTGTTGAGTTTATGGCACGGATGAAAGAGTTGAATGTCCTGACAGTAATTGTTGCACATGTCTGAGCCTGTGTTCTTTCAAATGCCTGAGCCCTGGGAAAGTATTCTCAATGTGCCAATTCTTCTTGGGGCACAGAAATACCCTGGACTCGCATTTCACAAAGCGCTACTTTAGCAGCCACCCTTTTAAACTGTACTTTTCTTTTTACAGGTTGTCATCACCACACAACTAATGTCCGGAGACCCCTGTTTCAAAACGTAAGAATTCCTTTTGATCTTACTTATCAATCCATTTTCATAACTCATTCTTAAAGTCAGGTTAAATCAGTTTCAAGTGTGTAATTAAGGAACTTTTGACTTTCATGTTATATTTTATTCAACTGCAAAACCTGTACTCTTGTGGTTGCAAATGTGGTCTGCACACAGTCTTCACGAGACCACAGAGGAATGGGTTAGACATGAAATCCTGTTTGAAAAATACACATTTCCTGGACTGATATGATACACTCTGGGGTTAAAGTTACACTCTTTTTTTGGGCAGAGATCTTATCAAAGTGTTATGTGAAAACACTTCAACCAGACTTAAATCCACCCAACCTAAGTCGTGAGCAACTGCTGATTTGTGACCCGCTCAGCCCAGAGCATGTGCAGTATTTTCTCTTTGGTCACAAACTGCACGAGGAGTCACGGAAGATGTGATGTAATAATAATCCAACCGTTGGCATAGCCTGTACCACGTGCAGCGAGTTGTCTTAAAACCGGCACTTTCATGATCCCTCGGCCTGTTGGTGTAATAACACACCCACTGGAGATGTTTAAAAGTGTCAACCCGAGGAGAATGGACGACTCATGCATCCCACGCAGTGTTAGTCATTGTTTATGGAGGGTTTGCCACAGAAAAAATTACGCTCGGTTTTTTTGTTTTTTTTATTCACTGCACGTCTGTTACTCTTTGTCTACGTCTCCACCCCCACTGCTGTCGAGCACGTCTCAGTAGCAGAGGAATGAGGATTCCTGGCTTAAGGTCGAGTCCCCCATAAATTGTTAATGAGTCCTTGTCATTCTTATTTAATAGACTAATTACTTATCCACCTATATAGTGTGTAATTTGGTCATAGGGACTGTTGCCACAGCTTGACTTGATGTGCTCTTACTGTCTGATGTGTTTAAACAAAGGGTAGCATTACATTATTTTTAAAGATGCACCGATAATTAAATTCTGGCTGATATATGATATTTGAAATAACGGCACCAATATTTTTACATTTCGGTTTTGTTATTATTCGTGTCCTTTTTATGTCAAGGAAGTAAAGAAATCTCCTGTATTAAAAATAGCTGAGCTGAACTTCTACAACATTAAGCCCCACCCCCACAACTTGTCAGGACTCAGTTAAGTTAAGTTAATACTGACACTGAGCCCATAAATCGGTGCATCCCTATATAAGTTAGTTAATGTTGTGGTCAACCACAACATTAAAACCCCCTGCCTGATATTGTATTGGTCCCACCAACGCCATAAAAAACAGCTCTGACCTATGAGGACATGGACGGAGGACCTCTGGGGGTGTCCTGTGGTACCTGGCACCAGGATATTGATTGTGAGTCTTCTGGTTCTTCACTGGTCGGCTTCTGTTCCATCCATGGTTCTGTCCCATATCTCAAATGCTCACTTGGATTGGGATCTGGGGTGTTTGGAGGCCAGGTCAAAACCTTGAACTCTTTGTCATGTTCTCCGAGCCATTCCGGAGCAGTGTGTGCGGTCTGGTGAGGCACCTTATCCTGCTGGGAGTTGGAGTCCCCTCAGTGGGAGTAGCATTGCCATGAACTTGGGCAGCAGTAATGTTTGGGTCGGTGGTACATGTCAGTAATATCTACACGAACGTTTAAACATTTCATTGTAACAACATGATGGTCATTGTTATTCTCTTAACTTGTTAGGGGTTTTAGAGTTGTGGCTGACTGCTGTATTTTCACATGTAAAGGAATGTCTACTGACACGAAACCTGAAGTAGAGCAGTTTACTTTAATTCGGTCTCTCAAAGAGCAGAGGAAAGAATCAATTTGACCCAAATAACATGCATAATCTGAACAGTCAGAACTCCAGTTCTAGATGCGGTGTCTTTTTTTTCTTTTTTTTTTTAACTCTTTCATTGATAGAGAAGTATGAGAATTGTGATATTGCATTAAACAATGTTCTGTAATTTGGTTGGCATAAGGTGTGTCATATGAATATAACTCCGGGGTGGCAGCTTGCATTGCTCGTTGCCACTGTGTCCCTAGGTATCCTTCTGAGCTATCCAAAATTTTAAAACCTACATGCAGAGGCTTTAATTAGGTTAGTATCATCAATACTTATGACAGCACTGTGTTTCTTGGTAATGTTACTGTTGTCCCCTTCAGGCCTCCTTCTACAGCCATGACTCTGGGAATCCCACATGCTGAATCGGAGTGTCTCCTTGAAGACAGAAAGGGAGGGAACATGCAGATATCACATTTACTCACTGGTATGTACATAGAGAGATTTAAAAGATTGTTTGTGTTCCTTACAATAGCAATCATTTTTATTACTTGACAAAAGCAAAAAGATGAAATTGAGCTTTCTAGGGTGTTATTTAAAAACGAACACTTGGTAGTTTTTGTTATGTGTGCATTTTTACTAAACTTTGCCTCCACTTGTGTTTGTGCATGTCTTGTCTACCTTAGAGCCTTCAGGAAAGTCAGTATCAGTCCCTGAAGAGCTGGTAGCGTATGGTCACTCCAGAACACCCAGCTATGCAAGTCAGCAGTCAAAAATCTCAGGTACGGAGACACATACTTATTCACTTCAGACAAAAGCAACACTGCTACCACACTGATTAAACATATCTAATGATTGTTGTCGGATTTTCTTCTCTTTCGCTCTCTCATGCTGCAGGTTACAGCTCGAACTACTCCAGTTTAACAGATCTCACCCATCGACGTAGCGAATCAGGGAGTTCTGCCTCCACAGGCATCGGCAGCATCCTGGAGCCCGGTGATCAGCAGGCGGAGAGAGGAGAGAGGGAGAGCAGGACTACTCCCCCCACCTCTACAACCTGTCACCATGCAACTGAGCACCCCTCGACCCCCGCTAAAGGTCCAAGGTAATACATATTCTAGTCGGTACCCAGGCAAAAAAAGTGGGCACTCATAATCATGTACATAATGATAAATAATTAGACTTTTTGTTGTTCTTGTTTATTGACTGGCTATTACCTGCACCATTTTACAATCAACAGACAAATTACATTACATACAGTGACACTGTATCAAATGTACTGGTATAGTGCTCTTTTTTCCTTTGTTTTTTTTTTTTTGTTTTTTTTGCATTGTTTTGAACTTATTTTTCTGATGGTTTCAACTTTTGTGTATAATACAAGTCATATAGTTACCTGACTGTTTGTGTAATTGTCTAATTTGTGCATGACATTTTGAACAGAGTCATCTGAGGACATACGTTGGATTTCAGTGAAAAACACTCTTGTCTGTTGTCTTTTGTTTTTATGTCCTGTCCTAAGAAACACATTTGTCTGATATTTGACTTGTTTTTGTTTTGTGACACTATTTCTGTCTCGATTTTAGATATCCAATGAAGCAGAACTCAATGGAGAATCAGCTGAAGAGAGTTGATGCCACAAGGGTGGATGCTGATGACATAATAGAGAAAATCCTGCAGAGCCAGGATTTCAGCCATGGCTTTTTGGACTCCAGTGCAGAGGGTGTGTACACCTAATCCATAACTTAGTAGTTAGCTTGATGGTTAGCTTGAAAAGTTGCCTATTATTGCACTGGTGGGATCAAATTAATTTGCAATAATGCAATGTCTTAATGTGCTGCCTTTCATCATTTATTCATCATAAATTGGACATTAACTTGAACCATACTTTCATTTTGATGAAAGTTTACGTGATTAGAGTTTAGATTGCATATTATTTCTATGAATATCGTGTGGTAAGTTTACCCTTTGATGGTTCCTCAACTGTCAGTTGCATCTTTGGATGCTCTGCTGTGAGCTGCCTCACCAGCTTTTCTTACTGTTTGTCAGTTTATTTTTAAATTTTCAAGAGAGAATGTGCCATTTTCAGACTTTGACTGTGAAGTCATTGGTTCTTTTATTTGTAATGTGTGTGCATTTATGTGCCTATTGCTACAGAGGAGGGGCTCAGCTTGTTTGTTGGTCCTGGTGGGAGTACTGCCTTGGGAAGCCAGCACACAAGGTGGGCGTGATTACGTGACTGTATTTTGTGGGCGTCACGCACCAGGCATTTAAGAAACATATGAATTCATTGCAGATATGTTAAATGGGGACTCTAATGTAACACATTGTGGCATTTCTCTTCGCAGGGTCGCAGCTGGGCCCTTTGAGCAGGTGGTGATTAAGCACTAGGCTTTGGGAAACGTGTGCCTGTCATCAAGGGTTCCATTTGACACTGATGGGGGACACAAGACTGAGTGGTGGAGGGGCAATCAGAACTTGCTCCCCTTTTCAGTACAGGATATTACTTCCTCTTTCTTAAAGCAATCCGGCTGCATCTGACCCCGGGTGTCTGTTGACCAGGAGATCCACCTAGTGGTAAAGAAGTGGAACTGAACATTTTGGTGACCAAGACAACTGGTGAACTGATACCTTTGTCAGCCCTCTTGAGCTCTATAAAAACTGCAGGATATGAGTTTACTTTATTAATTCTAAACATCATTCATCCATTTGGGGTACATTTTAGCAATTAAGGTGTGTCCTTGTTATTTAAAAATATTTTTAAGTGGTCAACAGGTTTTTTCTTTGGTACAGTGTGTTTTTTTCACCATTGTTCTCATTCTGTAAAGTAGCTGGAGGGTGGGATTGCAAACGGGAGACTTCTTTGAAGTGTCATACATGTAAACTAATTTACACTGGGGAAATGGCAGTGGTTATAGCATCATTGTGTGTCAGAAACGGGATCTGATTACAGATGAACAACTCTACTCACCTGGTTGTGAAGGAAGATTACTTTTTAAATACCATGCTGTAATGTTTGATCCTTTTTTAATGATAAATATTTTTGTATATGCATGTACATAACTGTTGTCTATCAAATGTAAAAAAAAAAAAAAAAATTATCTGTGCAAAATGTTTTAAAATAAATATTTACTGCCACTTAAGAAGTCATATAGAGGACATGTAAATTATGTATTTACTGAAGTTCACCTATGTAAAGCCAACGATGTTTTTGAGATATTTAAATGTTTTTAAGAAAACGGAATGTTGCCATTGTATTTAAGGTCAAATTAAAAGCAAACTTAGAAAAAGTGGTTTTGGTTGTTTGTTTTGGTGCTGTATTTCAGTAGTCTTTGAATTACACATTATAGAAAATATACCAGAAAAAAACACGAATTAAGAATATTAATTACTGCCATATTCAGGCATAATCAAATATTCCAGATGATGAAAACTGGAAGAGTGAAGTAATTTTCAAAAATAACAGATGAAATGAATACATAATTTAAAAATGTATCGTTATCGATGATTGAAATAACGCTAACAAGCTAGAGAACGTGACTTCCAGTTTGGGAAAAACAAACATTTCAAAGTAAGCGTCAACTGAATGCATTCATACGAAAATCCTAAATTTAGATGTTAAAGAGATTAAGTACGCGTGATATAAATTTATAACAATTATACAATATCAAATCCGAAGTCTTATACATAATTAGTTTTCGCAGTCATAAAAATTAAATTCAAATCATTTGGCGCCCGTCTATGTGCGTGCTTTTATTTTTAAGATGAAACGTTCGACGTAATGACGTATGCAGCTTTATCGCAGCAGTTACACTGCACCACTAACGTAACTTTTCCGGTTTCCACCTCGCATCAGCGCCTGAGCTGCAACGACGGCGGGAAGTTGTTATCGTCAATTTAACTACAAACCAGGAATAATTAAACGGACGGAATTGTTAACGCTCGACACTTCCCCATCGAGCATTGATGGATTTGTAATTGGAAATACGCTACTTGTAAACAAAGCTTAGTGGCGCGGGATTTCGCTAACATGGCTAACCAGCTAGCAACACAGGCCGTTAGCAAGCCTGCGATGGGGAAACATGGAAATGTATTGCCCCTATGGGGCAACGAAAAGACTATGAACCTCAATCCAATGATTCTTACAAACGTGCTGTCTTCGCCGTATTTCAAAGTTCAGCTGTACGAACTTAAGACATACCACGAAGTGGTGGACGAAATCTATTTCAAGGTAATCATAAAATGCCAAGCTGCATGCTAGTTGGGTCAACGCCGTGGCCACAGTCCAGTCAAGCTAGCGAGACTGTAGTTGGAACGTACACTGCGGTCATTAAATAACATGACGAGCTGGGTTCTGACAACGCCGGTGTCCAAAGATTGTAACCCATCTCTGAGGATTAGAAAGATTTCAGCTTTCCTCATAATGATTGAATGTTCAATATGGCGCTGTTTAATTGTAATATTAACTTGTAGCGAAGTTCTCGAGCTAACGACACCTAGCGACCAATGCTTGTATAAAATGAGCTGAATTGTCGTTAGTTGACTTAGTTTACGATCACGGGATAGTTTAACGATACCGTTATGAGACAATTATGCGTAATGTTTTATTTGGGGTTACTTTAACCTTCCTTTGTTAATTTAGACAACGTTACTTGTAGATCGGGACTTAACAGACTCAGTGTTTTTTTTCAACTTCTTAACAGTTGATCATTTATTACTGTGGACGGGGAATCTCAGCATTTCTCATGAAGCCTTTAATGTGATATTAAGGATCAGGGTTAGGGGACAAGTGTGTGTATGTGTAACTAACTTAATATTGCTATATGTGGGGTTACAGGTAACTCATGTTGAGCCCTGGGAAAAAGGAAGCCGAAAGACTGCAGGCCAGACTGGAATGTGCGGAGGGGTAAGTGAGAAGTACGTGCATTTTAAATTCCCAGTCTTCCCTCCTCTATTTATTGATCTCACTTTAACAAAGCAAAGTTACATAAATGATTACCGGTCTGTCTTTACAAAAAGTGTAGCATTGTATAATGTGCGTTGATGTGATATATCTTTATTCTTCTCAGGTGCGTGGAGTTGGGACTGGTGGTATCGTGTCTACTGCTTTCTGTCTTCTATACAAACTGTTTACTCTCAAGCTGACTCGCAAACAGCTGATGGGTCTCATCACTCACACAGACTCTCCATACATCAGAGCCCTTGGCTTCATGTATATAAGGTATGATTCTTTGTGTGACTTTGTCAAATTTGATAGAAGCCTTAACCTTTTTTTCCAACTTGCCCAGATCACAAGCCACTTTGTACTTTTTGAATAAGTTACTATTCTACTATAGATTGTCTGTCTTTTTCAAAAGAAATATTTTATTCTTAAGGAAATGTCTTATCAAAAATCAAAAGATAAGACCTTTGTAAACATACACAAGTTAATAAATAATAGATATTGTAAAAACTAATATACTAAAATGTTTGAAAAATGTATAAGGGAAATTATTTGTTATGTTTTTGTTGCATCTCTGATGCTGCAGTGAGATCATGAGGTGTGCTTAATTCTTTACCTATATTCACATGTTGAATTTGTGCATGAATTAACCCTGGAACCGGTTGATGAGATCCTAATTGAAATCTGCATGTTATCACAACACGACAAATACAGATGTAACGCTCTTGCTTTTGTTTTGCCTCAGATACACGCAGCCCCCAGCAGATTTGATAGAATGGTATGATGGTTTCCTGGATGATGACGAGGTATGTCACCCCTGGTAATAATTTAATGCTTCTTTTTCTTCATTGAATACACAGTCACACAGCACATGCTTTAAAACTGTCCGCCCTCTTTCCCCCCCTTGTGATGCTCATAGCTGATTTTTCACCTTTGCCTTCATTTGGCTTAATTGTGCCCAGTTTTTGTCCTCTGAGCCCAATTAGCTAGGTAACTTGCTCACTGCTCTGCCGATGATTTTGTTAATCAGGGTAAGTACATATCATATGTGATGCTGAGTAAATCTTTAAGTCATTGTGATATTACAACATGCTCTTTGTTTTTGACAGACTTTTTTTCAGGACTTGTTGCACAAAACTAAATTTTGGATTTGCTATTGGAACACTGGACAGATAGACACAAATGATACAAAACATGTATCTTTCATAAATCTGTTGTATTTAATTTATATTTAACTCCAATATGATTTGGTCTCAGGCTGTGCAACCAGGCCTCCTTTTGTTGTTCTGTTGCATTATATTTGAATTGATCATGAAATCCTTCCCAACTGGTTAATTCCCCTGTTTTTTTCTTTAGATGCCCATTGTGCAGCAGGTGAATTGGATATTGTTTCTCAGCACTGTTGGTTTGCGTGTGTGAGTGCAAAGCGGCTGTTCTCTACCATATAAAGTAAAACGCTACCTGCTATAGTCTATACTTACACTGAGGGCATTTTTTTTATGCTCCTTTTAGCATTGAAGAGTTCAATTTGCTTTCAGGAGATTGAAAAATGAAGCCACAGCTTCCATTTTGTAGTCCCTGTGGCTCAGTGCAGATATGTCTCAGCATTTTAATATACTGATTCCTGTTCCCTCCATTTATGCTCTGTAAACAGTTGATGCAACTAGTTTGAGATTCTGTTCAAAATGGACACTGAGGGAAAGGGGATTTTTACTATTTTAATAAAACTTGCTTGATTCTTAAAACTCAAATTGTAAGTGCAGACTCCAGGAACTGGCAGACAGCTTAGATGAGGCCATCTTTTTGTAATGTTTTAAGAAATGTTTCCTCTATTTAGATGATCAAAGTAAATCCAGCTTCATTTGATTGAGATGAGAGATTAAGCTAGATGAACAGAGGTGAAGGTTCAGTACTTGGTCATCACAAATTGCTTTTTGATTTGAGGAAAGATATAAAAAGCCATGTGATTTATTTGCATGCTGCCTGTGTATGCTAACTGCATTTCTCTCTGGCTCTTTGCCGCTGTTTGATGTTAGGAGCTTGACGTGAAGGCAGGAGGTGGCTGCATGATGACCGTCGGAGAGATGCTGCGCTCCTTCCTGACCAAACTAGAGTGGTTCTCCACTCTGTTTCCCCGTATCCCAGTGCCTGTGCAGAAGATTATTGACCAGCAAATGAAGGCCAGGCCTCGGAAGGTGGTTCAAAAGGAGGTGCAGGAGGAGGAGGCCACAGGGGAAGAGTCAGGGAGGCAAGGGGAACGACGCCACTCCAGGTAATACAAAATTATTGCAAAAATTGTGTTTGTCATTTGCTTCTTGTTATTTGTTTTGTATTTATTGTTTGTTACAACTGTTCAAATTGGACAACTGCCAATATTTATGGTTGAATTCAAATTATTGTACAGATTTTCAAAGAAAGTTAAAGAAACATTTCCTGACAGGACACCCAGACGCACACCCAGCCCTCGGAGGTCACCCAAAAGGTCGAGGAGCAGGAGCAACCATCGTGAGAAAGACCGTCATGGCCCCAGCTTTGACCGCGAGCTGGAGAGGGAGCGTGACCGTCAAAGGAAAGAGAGGGAAGGCAGGGACCGGGATAGGGAGAGAGGGGACCGAGGGGAGAGGGAGAGAAGACGGTCCCGCAGCACAGACAGGAATCAGGACCGACGAGAGCGTAGAAGAAGTCACAGCAGCAGCCGGGACCGAAAGAGCGAGCGTAGAGACAAAGAAAGAGACGGCGGCGATGACAGGAGCAGGAGGAAGGACAGGGAACATCATAAAGATAGAGGCACTGAGAGAGAGAAGTCCAGGGACAAGAAGAACAGGGGAGAAGCTGATGACAGGAGGCATAAAGACGACAGGGAGAGGCACAGGGAGGAAAGGAAAACCAAAAGGTCAAGCCGGAGTCGAAGCAGGGAAAGGAAGCACAAAAGTGGAGGAGAGGAGAAGAACAGGAAAAGAAATCGTAGCCACAGCAGAGATAGAGAGCGGGAGAGAGATGGAGAGCAACGCTCTCACAAAGAGAGGAGCCACCATCACCGAGAGTCAAGTAACGACCATAGTAGACATAGTGAACGCAGAAGGAGTAAGAGCACCGACTAAACGTCGCCTCCAGCAGTGTTTTTACTTCTGCTCCCGTGTTTTTCTTCCTTTTTTCCTTTCCAAGTTGTCTGATCTGTCACTTGTGCTAAAGAGAAGGAATGTCAGCACGTGGGACATCTGCAGGTGTCGTCTATTGTCAGTGTTGATCTTGCTTTATGTTTGTTTTGTCCGCCTTTTTTCCACTTCGCAGTAGACCATCGTTAGTTTTCACTTGAAATTTCAACAGTGGTGAAAATGGCATTTTAATTTTCTATGGCTCTCTATTTTGCCCCAAGTGTGGGTTTGTACATAATGATTCAGAGGCTGTCTACATACGATAGGTGGATCATGTTGCATGGGTTGTTCACCTCAAAGCCCACTTTGTAGAATGGATGTAATTTATAAAGATTAACATTATGTTCAGGCTTTAGAAAATCCCAAACACTTGTGTTTTTTTTTTAAATTTGGCCATTATTACAGTGCATACGTGTGGGGATTCTCTATATTTATGCTTTGTTCAATGTATTGTGATTAAACATGCTTTGAAAGATTACAAGTTACGGTTAAAGTCCAGATGTCAGCATCAAAGTTCTGTGAATCGACAGAGGCACAAGCTGGCCCAGAGTAATTTGACCCATGATCATGTGTAGACGGCCATAGAAAGTTTTAAACCTCGACAGGAACGGCAGCAAAGGGTAATTTTTTTATCACACACAACCCTGCTTGTGCTGTGTTTGGATTACTGCTCTGTTGCATTTTGTTTTCTAATAAAACACTTTTACAAATGGCTTTCATTGCTTTCTTTCGAAAAGAAAGGGGGTAGGCAAACGTAAGCACTGGATGATACTCCAAATCAAACATTGTATTTGTTTATTAGAATGTAGTCTGAAAATAATTTTGACACAAAATATACATTTAGAAATTGCAACATGTGAAACGCTTTATGATAATTATACAATATACAGATGTGCTAAAAAAGACCCAGAACCCAACCGACAACTGACGAAAGATGTGCATTTTGGACAAAATAAAGGAAATTCAAAATCTTTGGGGGGAAAAGCAGATTTTATAGAAGACATTGTTTTATACAGTTTAGCAGAAATGAAAATTTTGAAAAAGTTTGTGCTAAACTTGTTTTTTTCAGATGTAAAGTTACAATTTATCAGGATGAGGTGGGGAAATGGGAATGTGCAGGCATTGTGAGAGGTACATTTGAACATAAACATGCATGCAGACCTCCACCTTTGGTCTACGTGCTTCTTTTTTCTTGTCCCGTCTTCACGCACGCAGTCTCAGACTCCGGTCCGCTGGTGAGGAGCGGCGGTTCCGAGTAAATGGCCGACAAGCTCAAGCAGTAGGTCGAGTTCGGGCTCAGATCGGAGAGAATGACTTCCTCTCCGTACACCATCAGCTCCTGAGTCTGACCCTCCGGCCCCGGCCCCGGGCTGCCCTGTTTCCTCACCACTAGGCTGTAGTGGGTGGCGCCCTCTACCGGGGACCACTTGAGGAAGATGACAGTTGATATGGCGAATGTGACGTTGAGCCTGGGTGCAGGGAGACCCCCTGCTGCGGGAAAACAAGTCACAGCTCTGATTCAGGTCCAGATGTCAACATTTGTTACATAGACAAGGGGCGTATTAGACTGCATGAAGGCTAATCTTCTGAGTATCTGCATCCTTTCAACCGACCATCACCTGTAGCTGTACTAGAAATGAGCAGCACTGTAGCCATGGACATTAATAAAACATTTATTACAAAAGCAAATATGACTTTGAAAAAAAAATATAAATCAACAGAAATACTATGATTTTCATAAACAAAATTATATAATAATTCCTGAATAAATTTAACAATAATAACAACATAAAATGCTCTCATTTTCACTATCAAACACGATTTTGTAGATTTCTGCTATATTAGGTTTATGTAATGGTCAGCCACAGTATTGATTTTTTTAAATTATTTTTTTAAATGGAATTGATAAGGCCCATCTCTAATCTAAACCTGAATTGATAATGGTTTAGTTTGGTTGGAAGTTGCTAAAGAACAGCCTACAAATTGGACTTTACATCAGTGTTTACACAAATATTTTAAAAATTATTTTTAAATAAATTCAAATAAACCAGCTGCCTAACTAAGAATTTCTAAAGCAGGAGTATGGATATTTATCCATTTTACGCCAATCTCTCAAGTCTAACACTGGTAAGGACCCTCCTCCATCAGCTTTAAACTAATAGAAAATAAATCATCATTTAATGCTGGATTTATGAAATGAACCTGACAAAATGTTCATCAAATAAATGGTTTTCATGTATGAATATTCAGAATAACAAAATCTTTCATAAATTGTTAAAATGGTTGAAAAATCATGAATGTTTCAGTGCTATCTTCACTTTTGATACAAACACAAACTTACCGTTGTCTTCTGACATTTGGTCACTGACGTCTCTCTTCCTGCGTCCTTGTGTTGTTACTAGGGAGAACAAGTTCAGATCAATACGTTTAATCAACACAATACAATCTTTCTGCTTTCTCTTCATACACACACTCATCAGTTCGTACCAGTCGTGACACTTGTTGTCTCACTTTCTCCAGCTGAGTTGCTGGCTGTGACCACCAGGTTGGTGGAAGCGATGTTGGACAAAGAGCAGGACAGCCCTGCGGTGGTGCACAGCTGCTCTTTTGGTGTAGCACCATTGTCATACACCGTATATGTGGTGGCAAACACGGACGCGTTCCACAAAACTGTGGCCGAGGAGCTGTTACCACTGTACAGCACTCCTGATGGTGGACAAGGAGCTGGGAGACGAGAGCGTGGAGTTAGCTGAAACATCTGAAAAATGGTTTCAAATATTGTGCTTTCAATATGGTCTTAAATTCATAACTAAATTAGTCACAATAGGCCAAAAACAGAGTGAGAGATTTACAGAAGCTGGAAAGTTAATCAGTTGAGTGGAATTAAGTCATCATCATCATATTATTATTATTATTATTATCATTATTATTATTATTTATGCTGTTTTTCTTTTACTGTGATTTGTCAAAATGTGATTATTAGATGGCCTTTTTGGCTAAAATATTACACAAAACCACCCTAAGAGAAAGAAAAATTAGCGCAACAATCTCTCATGTAAATGAACAAAAGTTGCTCTGAATATAGGATGTGTAAGAAATAAGGTTTAATCCATCATATCAATGGAGCGGGTGTTTGGCTTGTTACAAGCACAGAACAATACAAGGGCTGGAGCTGGATCAACGTGCCGATTGTTACAAAACCCTCTATTCAAGCACATCTTTCAGGAAAATGTACTGTTAATATAGTGCGTTGTGTACCCCGTTAGATTTATTTGGCAAGTAAGTCTTTATGCTCACTTACCACCCAAATGGACCCTTTAATCAGAAACTATATTGACATGAAATCACTGGTTGTATTAATGAAATTTATTAAAGTTCTGTTACAGAACTTTAGCATACACTCTATTCTGTGAGACAACAAGCACGAGAGCAGCACATTTGAATGCCCTACTCTTTGTTGCCAAAACCGCTGCTTCTTAAGCTTAAAAAAAAAAAAAGCATTTAGACAGCGCAGACCTCTTTTGGACCTCTCTTTGTCAATTAATTCAGGGGTAATGTCCAAAAAGTTATTTTGACCTTTCAGTGAGCTTGACTTTTGTCCTTGACAGCCCTAATCATCTGTAGCCAGTGCTGTCAGCTAAAAAATGACACCATTTGGACCTCTCTATTTCAATTATGTCTCTAGTTATGGCCCTAAAAAATGTTTTTTGACATTTCTGTGATCTTGAACTTTGACTATCAGAATTTAATCAGTTGTAGGTTGGGTGAAGATACAGCTTGGATGAAAATTTAATCCAAACCCATCTTTAACTTTTTAAGTTATACTGCTCACAAACAAATAAATAAACCAGCAAACACCAGATAAAACATAGCTTCCTGGGCGGAGGTAAATGTGTTCTGCAATGAGACGTCAAAATGTCAAAGTATTTACACTTACTCCATTGGAGCAAATAATCAAGTGTGTTTGAATGATTAGTGCAGTCTACCTGTAGTTCCAGTGAGAGGCGCAGATGGGTCGCTGGTACCAGCAGCGTTCCTGCTCTTCACCGTAGTGATGTAGGTGGAACCACACGGAAGAGGGATCTCATAGTACCCCACGCTCGTCCAATAGGACGAGAGGTCGAACAGGGCCTGGCTGTCTCCCAGCAGACTCCCTCTCAACTCTAGCATGTACGAGGTGTCGTTACAGGCGATCTCTGTCCAGTCGAAGCGCATCACCTGGACCCCCGCCTGCATCGGCATCAGCTGCAGCTCAACAGCGTCTGGAGGACAGGGAGCTAACAGAGGAAGAGGTATACATACTGCTGTTTTCATGCAAACATTACACAGATGTTGAGTGTTTGAACATTGTGTGTACCTGCTCTGCTCTGGACTGGCTCACTGAAGGAGCTGTTGCAGGCCCCGTCTGAGGCTCGCACAGAGATATTGTATGATGCTCCACAATCTAGACCTTGGATGGCGCAGGTGGGAGTTGTGCTGTGACAGTACAGCATGGCTCCATCTCCATCCTGGGCACAGCCATAGTAGTCTACAGCGTTATTTCTGGGAGTCCATGAGAGCAGCGCAGACTGGTTGTTACAGTGGTATGAAACTGAGAGACCATCTGGCTGGCAGGGACCTTGTCACACAAAAAATGATTCATGATGACGATGATCTAATCATGTTGGGACAAGGTAATAATTGTGCACTGTTTCCCTCCAGGGCTCCTTTAGGGACAAATACCTGTGGTGATGGTTACATTTTCACTGGCCTTGCTGGAGCAGTTTTCATGACTGGCTGTGACAAACACTGTATACTGCTGCTCGCAGTGGAGCTCCGGCACGCTGCAGTTACCAGCGGTGGTGTTGCACGTGTGCACGTGTCCATTGTCTCCCATAGCAACAACATGGTAGGCTTCAGCCACAGGAGAGGGGCTCCAGGACACCAATGCACTGTCTTCCCCGCAGGAAGTGTTAACCACCACATTAGTGGGTGGACATGGCTCTGTAAAAAGAGGAATACAATCGGGGCATGTTTTGAAATAATTCTATTCTGAAAATATTTTTATTAATGAGTTTATTATCTGTGCTGGTGGTCAATTTACACAACTCCAGAAGTTTAATGGGCAAATCTGTCTTAGTTGAAACTGCTTACAGCTCAAACATGCAACCTGTGGCAAGAACTTGCAATTAAACTTGATTTCATGAACATTTTTACAACTTCCTGCTAGTAATGGCATCCCATTTACTCAGAATTATCTATGTTGGTGAGGTTCTGTTCGTTTATTATTTGGTTCTTTTGGTCATGAACGTTTAATGTTCCCCCGCGACCCCTAACAGGATAAACGGTAGAAAATGGATGGATGGATGGATGTACTAGACTAGAAAGTCACTGCACATCCCACGAAACAGTCCAGCTCACAATCCCCCATATAGCCACACACTGTTTTGACATTTTAATATGTTAAAAAGTTGTTTTTTTGTTGTTGTTTTTTAACTTTCAGTCAGAAACAGGCTGGCGGTAGCTCCCTTGTGAGTAAATACTGCACAAGCCAAAGAAGAAAGGAAGCTATTCATCTAAACCACATTGTTCTTCAAAACAAGATTTTGAAAAGATATCACTTGCATGTAGGGCTGGCTAAACTTCAAAGGTATCGCTCAAAATAACCAAGTACCAAGAAGTATTGAGATTTCTTCACATGATACCCGCAATTTTTTGTTTTTTTTATCCAGATCTGTAATTTTTCTTGCTACCAAACACGAAAACACTTGTTAACACTTTACAAAAAGCGCACATTCATTAAAATTAGTTAATGCAGCAATAAGCATTTACTAACAGTTGATTTAAGTGTCATGTAATCACTTACTACCAGTTTTCATGTTAATTAAGGTACTTAGGCTATAGTTTCTAACATATTATTAAGAATAGTTACACAGTAAAGCCCATTAACCAACAGTTAAATAACACAAAGTTTAAAACATTTCCCTTTGGCAACACTCCATTAATGCATAAGAGCACTGAATAATGAGCATGGCTTAACTGCAATAAAACATTTATCAAACTGAATTAAGCATTTATTAATGCTCTTTGTGACCTTTATTATATAGTTCAAACCGTGCATCAATTTAATGATGCTTTATAGTATGGTTTTATACTATTGAATAATGTATGAACTAGTAGCTTATTTAACATGCATTCCAATAATTGACTGTTAAATACTTATTACAGCATTAACTAATGCTAAATAATGTACCCTTGTTATAAAGCGTTACCAATTTTCCAAATGATTAAACAAAAAAGAAAGAAAAATCTGTTTACCCGTGCTTATTCTGTGCGGAGGGCTTCTCATACTGCTGCACTGGTCTGACGAGGCAGCTACGCTGATGGTGTATTGGAAGTCACACTGTGCTCCGGACAGATAGCAGCTAGTGCCGGTGTTGTTGCAGGATAGGTAGGTATGGTCCCTGGCTTCTGCTGTGGCAGTGTACACAGTGCTTCCCTCACTGCCCTCCATCAGATCCCACATGACCAGGATGGAGGAATTGTGGCACTGAGTGACTGCTCTGATACTAGAGAGGGAGCAGGGTGCTGGTGGAAAGACGGATTTCATTAACTGGCACTGCAGGTATAATGGTTTTGTTTTTTTGTTTTTTTTGAGTGTTGTCTTAATAAACATTAAGTGGGATATCATAAACACACTGGTACCTGTCTGCAAGCTGATGGTGGTGCTCGACTGGCTCTCACACTTGCTGTTTGTAGCAACAACGCTGAAATTGTAAAGCACACCACATGCCAGGTCTTCCACCTCACAGGTAGTGTTGGAGGATGTGGTGCAGTTGGCTGTGTAGTATTCTCCACCTACAGCTGACACGAAGTAGCTGTCTGCCCCTGGAGCTGCGGCCCACGATATCCATGCAGAATTGGTCACACAGTCGAGGTGTCCTCTGATTCCCCGGGGCTGGCATGGAGCTAGAAAGCATGTATGGAAGTGTCATCATTACTGGATGGAGGGATTTATACTGGGGTTGACTGCTTCGTATGTTTTTCATATACCTGACTGGATGCTGAGGGTCTGACCATGCTGGCTGCGGCAGGCGCCTCTGACAGAACTGACGTGAACACTGAAAGTACTTCCGCAGGTCACGTTGCTGACGGAACATGCAGCGTTTGTGGTGTTGCATGATTCGCTGGGTCCTCCTTTGTCAGAGTTTACGGAAACCAAGAAGTGGTCAGCTTCCCTGATGGCATCCCAAGAAATCGTCATGTCGTTTGATGAACAGCTGACCTCAGCACTCACATTCTGAGGCGGGCAGGGGGCTGACAATGAGGACACACGTTGGTTACTCAGCTACAGATTTTAGAATGTTTCTGTGTTTTCGAGCGATTTCACTGGTGTTACCTGTGTTGAATACTCTTGCCTGGCTAGGGATACTAGAGCAGTTGTCGTCCAGGGCAACGACCTGAATGACATAGCTGTTGCCACATGAGAGCGAGCCAAGCTCACAGGTGAGGGCAGAGGTCAGGCAGCTGATATTGCTGTGATTACTGAGGGCTGTCACTGAGTACTGTGTAGCACCCAGACTGGCAGACCACGACACGAGAGCAGTGTTGTTGGTGCACTCCATTACCACGGAGACATTAGTGGGGACGCATGGCACTGCAGGCAGGCATTAAATGTAAAGTCAGAAAAGAAAAGCATCATGAGTAAATATTCCTGAGTGGTGGTTCAATATGTTGACATTTCAAAGACCCTTGAGGGTGGTTGGAATAGTTCTCAACACACTTTCAGGAACTCTCTTAGAGTTCCTGATGTTTCTATTGCGTCTAAAAAAAAATGTAGAATATTGTGTAAAGGTGAAAAATGTTTTCCTAATAATTCAAAAAGTTGAACTTTCATGTATTCTATAATTCATTACAGGTAAAGTGAAATATTTCTAGCCATTTTTGTTTTAATTTGGATGATTATAGGTAAAATACTTGTCATCCTGGCAAATAATCACGTTCAATGATCGACTTTTTTTTTTAAATATCAGAATTATCAGAAGTTATTAATTAAAAGTAGTAGAGTTAAAGTGTATTTTTTGATAAAAAACAGACTGGATGTTTAAAGTTTCAGAGAATGGAAGTTGGGTACACTAAGTATGATACTTTTCATTTCATTACTGCTAATATGTTTGAATGTTTTTGCGTCCTTTCAGAGCCTCACCTGACTGCAGGCTGGTGGTTTGACTGGATGTGACGTTACACTGCCGGTTGGAGGCTGTGACTGACATGGAGAAGTTGTGGCCACAAGTCAGGCCGGGAACGCTGCATTCATTAGAGTCAGACATGCACATATTTGAGACGCCGGTGTCGGTCTGCATGCTGGCCGTGTAGTAGTCTGACCCACTGCTGGCCCGCCATGTTACCATTACGATGGCAGAAAGGCAGTCCTGCATGGTAGAGACTTCTGTAGGTGGGCACGGCCCTGACAGACAAAGCACCCAAGTTGATTTAGACTTGTTTGAGCTCGTTCCTGCTAATATATGTCAATAATTTGCTTTCTCCGTTCTGTGTAACCTACATGTCTGTATGGATGTGGGTGCACTGGAGGTGCCGGGACAGTGCTGGTTGTGAGGAGCCACCATTAGGCTGTAGGTTTGTCCGCAGCTTAATTCAGAGAAGTGCGCCGTGGTGACGTTAGTGGTGAGCTCGACTGTTCGGTTTCCTGCCTCGGCTGACACCACGTACAACTTTGTCCCATTTCTGGAATCCCAGCTCAGAGATACAACTTTCATATCGCAATTGACAGAGGCAGTCAAATTCTGGAGCGCGCAGGGATCTAGAGAGGAACGAAGGTGATGAATGAGCTATAAGCAAGACCTTCAGTCACATGGGGTTTTAGCAGACAGGATGATTCTGAATTCAAGATCTTAGGAAACATTTATTTAATAATGCTTTATTTCATGCAAACGTTTCTAATAGTAACCTGGGTGGTATTGTGAAAAGAATGATGTAATTTGGCAATAATTACAGGGAATGTAGGAATGTCCTCGTAGCTTAATGTTAAAAACTGATTATTTCTACACACGGTTATGTGTTTGCTTTTAGACAACAATTTGCATGTTCAGCCAACCTTTTGTACCTGACGAGAAGCACTGGTGATAGCAATTAATTCATAAACTTAAAGTGTGCCAATTAAAGCAGCCTGTATTTCTTCTATAATTGGTAAATGCACTAGTTAAACAAAGTGTACATAACGTACCCATATAGATGACAGAGCTGTTGCTGGGGGGGCTGGTGCAGTTGTCATCTTGGGCTCTCACCACAACAGTGTACTCCTCTCCACAGTGCAGCTTGTTCCACGTGCAGGAGGTGGTGTTGCTGAGACACAGGTGGGTATGGCCATCAAGCCCAGTTGCTGCAGCAACATAAGATTTAGCGCCATCACTGGGTCCCCAGCTGACAGAGCCCACGGTGGACTGGCACTGTACATAGGTGGCAAGGTGGCGGGGGATGCATGGAGCTGGGGAAGGAGGCGACCAGGCAGTCAAACACATGGGGCGAAAACTATGGAACATGTGGCTTTTGTTATAAAGATATGTGATCGTACTCGTTCTGAAGAAGGCGGGGCTGCTGGGGATGCTGTCACACTGCCTGCCTTCTCCTTGAACCGTCACGTTGTACTCCTGTCCGCACGGGAAGGCAGCTGACAGAAGGGTCTGTGTCGTGTTGTGGATGGTTACATATCCGAGGCTCCCAGTTGCTGTTACTAAGTAATTCACAACACCACTTGCTTGGTGCCAGGAGATCTGCACCTCCGTAGTGTTACAGAACGTTCGAGCAGACACAATCACAGGCTGGCAGGGTTCTGAGGACGTATAATTAAGATGCTTACCACTCAAATAGGGCCTATGGTAGCAAATGTACTCAAACTATAAAGACTGTAAAGGCTGAAACAATCTAGTTGGTTATTTAATTAGTAGATCGTCACAAAATCCATTCCCAACAACGGTTTTACATTTTTTTTGCTTTAGATTGAGTAAAGAAAGTTTTTTTTCAGATGAGTTCTTCTGGTCAAAGAAAACATGGTGTTTGACTCTGGAAAAATACTGTAATCTGTATTTTTCTTTGACTTTTTTCTTTTGGATGCAACAATTTAACATTTAACTGAGGAAATCATTTCAATTAATGAATAATATAGGTCAGAATCAACTTTTAGTAACAAATACTGTAAATTGCGCTCATAAAGTTGTTGGGCATACATTATAATATGAGCAAAAAACAAGAAAATACTCATTGTGCAAAAGCATTACGCTATCATATGTATTCTATTAATGGTTATTATTTATTTAAAAAAAAAAATGATTTACTGTTAAATATTTTAATTGTAGA
>KV751338.1:3209276-3220309 GCA_001698575.1 Mola mola
TTATAATAATAATAGCAATGTTTGTACATAAAATCTTAAAGTGTCAAAATTGCTGTATAATAAACAGATCAAAAAATGACCCTGAATGTAAAGACTTTGAATGGAAACACTTAAGAGAAGCATAGGTATCTGAGGTCCAGCACTTGAGGAAGTGTAGCCTCTGCAGCACCTGTTTGGATGAGGACGGTGCTGCTGGCCTGGCTGGAGCAGCCTTGACTGTATGCAGTCACAGTAAAGTTGTAGCTCTCCCCACAGTCCAGCCCCGGGAACTGACAGGTCGACCCTGTAGAGTTACAGCCGTGCACCCTCCCTCCTGACGCCCTCATGGCACTGGCTTTGTACAGTTCAACATCCGACCTTTCCTCCCAGGACAGGACGGCGGTGTTGGAGCCACACTGCAGGTCGACAGCTACGCGCCGAGGAGGACAAGGACCTGGGAAGATGCGTTAAAGGATGAGGGGTTATTTCCCGCTCAGAAAAAAACCCAGAGCCATTATTGCTGTGAGCGCTCGACTCACGTGTGCTGAGGTGTGCATGCGTCGGCGCTGTGAGGCTGCACTGTTCGTTGCTGGCTGTGAGGCTCAGGTTGTAGGTCTCCCCACAGCTTAAACCTGTCACATTACAGCTGTTCCCCTGAGTTCTACACAGAGTCAGAAGAGCTCCACTCAACATGGCCGTCAGGGAAAAGTTTGCTGTGCCATTGGTGACATTCCAGGATACAAAGGCTGCACCGTCGGAGTTACACTTAACCTCAACATCCACCTCTCTGGGTACACATGGAGCTGAGGGAAAAGCATGAAAACTGTAACGAATGATCTCAAATTTAAAAAAAGACATTAAAATAGATTGTGTCTGTACCTGATGTAAGGGAGACCACTGTGCTGTCGGAGCTGTTGTACTGCTGCCCTAAGGCTTTAACCCAGACACTGTAGACTGTGCCACACATCAACCCTGACACTACACAGAAGGTATCAGTGTCTGTGCCAACACAGGAAGCGGAGCGGCCGTTTTGGTCGTCAAAGTAGGCGACATAACCGACAGCAAGGTCGCTCTGCTGCCAGGAAACTGTTGATGTAAGTTGTTCACAGGCCACGCTGGCTTGAACGCTGGTGGGCGGGCAGGGTTCTGGTGGATGAAGGAAAAACAAACACGTTTATGCATCAGAGTGGAAAAAAAACAACCTTTTTTTCAAGATTCCAGGGTTTTCCATCAGGTGACGGACCTGTCATCAGACGGTAGGGCTCAGAAGTCACCGTGTCGTTGCAGGCTCGGTTGCGTGTCACCACGGTCACATTGTAGATGTGACCACACTGCAGGCTGTTCAGGGAGCAGCTGGTATTGGTGGTGTTACAGGTGACCGTCCAGCCCTGGTCAGTCACAGCCAGGATGGAGTAAGACCTGGCACCTCTCGCTGCCTCCCACATCACCTGGGCAGTGCTGTAATGGACGGAGAGATTCATGGGGGCGCACGGCTCTGCGGGGAGAGAGTAGTTCGATTAAATGTTAAAAAATTATATGGCACTCCTCCAGGCTGACATCTGGTTGTGAGATGCCACAAAAACAGACTCATACGGTACCTGAAGGGAGGTATCCTGGCATTTGAGCAGTGATGTTGCAACTATGTCCCAGAGCCTTCACGGTGACGTTGTATTCCTCTCCGCACTGCAGCGAGCTCAGCTCACAGTTGGTGTGGTTGGCGGCACATCTGGTGGCGTGGCCCGATGAAGCTATGAGCTCAGCAACATAGGACACAGCTCCGACGCTGGGCTGCCAGGATATGGTGGCAGAGTCTGCTTCACAGTCTGTCACAGCTTCAATACCGCTCGGCTGGCAAGGTCCTAGGACGAGGAGTAAGACTCACAGCTGAATTGTTTTCAACACATCTATATCTCTGCCAGGCCGCAAAGGTCAAGAATGATTGTCATTTATAGAATAACAAAACCATACCCTTAACGAGATGCTGATGCCAAGAAGATACTTAATTTTGACCTTAAAATGGTGAACTGTCAATTGTGTCAACGACACCATTTTCAGCATAACACAGACTGAGAATGTTGTACTGGAGCTGCTGGTGAAACACTTTTTATTGGTTGGCTGAAGGTAAAACTGAACCAGTTAAGTAAACTGAAACACAGTATTGATACATATGTACAAGTGACTCTAAAATACAGTAGAACATTGTGAGAAAGTTTATTTTGTTCAATCTAATTCACAAAATTAATTATATGTAAAGTGAAATATTTCTAAGTTTTTTGTTTCAATTTGGAGGATTATGACTTATACAAATACAGTAAAATCTTTTTTCTGGAGCTGTGGGCCATAATTGTCAGAATTATAACAACAAAATGCTTGAAACATTTTAGTTTACATGTAATGAGTCTAAAATATATTAAATGTGAATTTTCTTAAATAGCTGTTGAAAAATCATCATACTTTTCAGATGCACTAGTATATTATTTTTAAGAATTTAAATCAATTTTACAGGCTTAAACTGAACAAATTAGCTGGTAAAACCATATTTTCACTGTTGTCTCTGTGTGAGATAGATGTGCAGCCACTTGCACGTTTTTTATAACCATAATAATACGGTGACGGTGATGCTGATCCATCAGTCAGCTCATCCCACCTCGTTGTTTGCTGTTAATCCTGCTCGTTCCCCTCATAATACACATGTGTACGCATTTAATATGTGCATGTCGATGTATGGGACTTATGTACCTGATGTAAGAGTGGTCGCGATGCTGTCAGAGCTGTTGTACTGGTGTCCCAAAGCCATCACCCAGACCCTGTACACTGTGCCACACATCAGTCCTGAGACAACACATTGTATGTCTGCCTTTGCCCCAAAACAGGAAGTGTTGTGTCCGTTCTGGTTGTCTAAGTAGGCGACATAACCCACAGCGAGGTCGCTCTGCTGCCAGGAAACTGTTGCAGCTTGTTGTTCACACTCACTCACATTGGCTCGAATGTTGGTGGGTGGGCAGGGTTCTGAATGAGACGGTCAAACAAGCAATTAAATGCAGCGTCGTGCCTGTGAATGGTTTTGTCTTTTACCGATCAGGTCACTAACCTGTCATGAGGCGATGAGTTCGAGAGGACACACTGTCACAGGCCCGGTTGTGGGCCGCCACGCTCACATTGAAGATGTGACCACACTTCAGGCCGTTCAGTGAGCAGCTGGTATTGGTGGTGTTACAGGTGACCATCACGCCCTGGTCAGTCACAGCCTGGACGGAGTATGAGCTGGCACCTCTCCCTGCCTCCCACATCACCTGGGCAGCACTCACATTATAGTGGATGGAAAGATTCATGGGGGCGCAGGGCTCTGGAGGGATAAAACACATTTTGTTCATGCAAAACGAAAATGAATGAGTATGGTTTTCATTATTCATGAATTACATTTCAGTCTACAGTTTTCTTCTTTAGATTTGAGCCTGTGTTAAAAGTACAAATACTGCGACACTTGAGTTATGCTCACCTGTAGTGAGTGTGGCAGGTCGGCTGGCCGGGCCTGGACAGCCCGTATGTATCGCATTCACATACACAGAGTATTCCTGTCCACAGGCCAGGTTATTGAGGTGACAAGACGTTCCCATCTCACTGCAGGAGGAGTTGTGTCCACTGATGGATGTTGCCTGGACGCTGTAACCTGTGTCTGCAGCCGCGTTGCTCCAGCTGACCAGGGCTTTATGGGTGGTGCAGTTAAGTGTAGCTGACACATTGGTGGGAGGACATGGGGCTGAAAATTGAAAGGGGAACATCAGAGTAGAGTATGGAAAATTATAAGAAATAGTTCTACATGTATGGAAAATAATGCAATATTTTTGCAAGTAAGGTGGCAAGTTTATTTTCGAAAATACCGGTGAGCTTCTCAATGGGGGTGTTCGTCTCACTTATGCACACATAAGTGTGTCCCATCACAGTGAAGGTGTAGAGCTGACCACAGCTCATGTCCAGGAAGGAGCAGCTGCTCTCAGTGGAGTCACAGGTGGCGTTAACACCTGAAACGGATGTGGCTTTAACAGTGTAGTTCTGTGATGTGCTGCTCTGCTTCCACTTCACCGTCATGACGCTGGTGCTACAGTTCTGGTCCACTGAGATGTTCTCAGGTTTGCAAGGAGCTAGAGGGGGTTGAAGAAGGATCAAACCATCTATTACAATCGTATGTTTTACGCTCTGGCAAATATTTATGCACATTAAATAACTGCACTGACCAGATTGCACTTTGTAGTCCGAGCCAGCAATGATTTCACAGTTAACGGATGAGGAGGTGACTGCCACCTCGTAGGTCTTGCCACACTGCAGCCCGTGAATGTGGCAGGTGTTGGACGTCGAGTTGCAGCATTCTCTGTGTCCATCGGGGCTGATGGCCCAAGCGGTGTAATTGTCTGAACCTGGGGTCTGTGTCCAACTCACGTTCATCACATTGGTGTTACACTGCAGCTCGGCTAAGACGTCGTCTGGGAGACAGGGCGCTATCGGAGACAGTGTGACTACAGGTTACATACATCTACGTATATATGGGAAGGCTAAGTTGGTATTGTATGACATCGCTGATGAAAAAGTATAGATATATAGTGAGTACAAAAAGTTTTAAAAGCTCTAACCTACTGCTTCATTTTAAGAGTCACTAAAAAAGGCTCATATGATGCAGTGGACTAATGCCATGAGCTTCACTGACTGAATCTTTTTTTGTCTTGTTTTCGCCTTTGATAAAGTGTGTCTTCTTTTATTATCTTTAATTTTATGTGTGATGGCTCCTTGTTCAGATTTGCCTTTATGTGTATGGGGTGTAAAATGTAAAAATATCTATTCATATTTAACATATTTTTCTTGCTGAAGTATTTTTAAATATTCAGCCCACTTTCCTCAAACTTTGCCAATTTTGCTCACATTTGACACAAAATTAATCTAAGATATGTTAAATGCGATATGAATATGAATATGAATAATTGTTAATATGTTTATAGAGAGCAACAAAGTTAAACAATATCAAATCTAAATATTAAAAGTTACATTTGATTATTTAACATCTATAAACATATTTAAAATTACATATGAATCCATATCACATTCAACATATTTTAGATGAATTTTTGTGTCAAATGTGAGGAAATTTGACTAAATGTGAGGAATGGGTGCTGGATATTTTAAAAAATATATAAGAAAGAAAAATAAAACCACGTTTTTACATTTCTAACCCATATGTCCATTTTTAAAATAGATATTTAAGAAGATGTGCGTGCAGGCAGAAGTCTGTCTCCATATCTCACCAGAGTCAAACTGAATGTCAGCATGCGTGCTACTGTTGCAGCTTTGAGTGGAAGCCACCAGCGTAGCTGAGTATGAGCGGCCGCAGTGAAGTTTTACAGAGCACGAGCTACTGTTGGAGGAGCAGGACGCGACGTGGCCGTGCTCCCCCGTCACCTCAACAGTGTAGAAACCTGCTGCAGTCGCCTCAGCCCAGGAGAAATTCCCTTTGTTAGTCCCACAGTCCACATGAGCAGTGAAGTTGGTTGGCTGGCAAGGGGCTGGAGGAGGAGAAAAAAAAAATTACTCTATTGTCGCAGGTAGAACCCTTAAAGCTGCTCTATATTTACACATCCTACCGGTGCTTATTTCCAGGGGCATGCTGTAGCTGCTGCGGCAGTTTCCATCCTGTGCTGCGATGCGGAAAGCATACCTCTGTCCACACAGCAGGTTGGTTATACTATGTGTGGTGTTAGTGGTAGTGTGCATTGAAGGAGGGAGAGTGCTGCCTATCCTCTCAGATTGTAAAGAATAGGTGGTCCCGGACAGTAGACTCTGGTCCCACGTCAGGGTCAGTGTGTTGGTACCACAGCTGACTTGGCCCATCAAGTTAGTAGCTGGACACAAAGCTGGGATAATACAGAAAGAATTTTTATTGCACTATTACTGCCTGTACGTTTCAATACTTGTCACATTCCTTGTGGTTAAAGATCCACAGATTCCTCTCACCTGTTTTTCGCTCCACAGGTGAACTTGGCTGGCTCCAGCATCCCCTGTCCACAGTTACAACAGTGACAGCGTAGGTTTGTCCACAGTGGAGACTGGTGAAGTTGCATGAGTTGGAATGGTTTGACCTGCAAGTGTGATTGTGGCCATCATCTGCAGTTGCTATTGCTATAAACATCTCTGCACCTGGTACGTGAGACCAAGAGACAGTGGTGTCCTCACACACCGGGGACACGGTGATGTTCCTGGGAGCGCAGAGACCTGCACAGAAGCAGAGAGTTAAACGTTTAACATTCTCTATCTGAGCTGAACACTTTCTTCTACAAGTAGAATATCTAGTTTCAGGTATTTCAGCACCTGCTCTAAACGTATAAACTGCACTTGGGCGTCCGGCACATGTATCCGAGTACGGTGTGACCGTGATGCCATAGGTTTCTCCACAGTGGATGTCAGGCAGCTGACAGCTGGTGGCGTTGGTTTGGAAGCGGTGCGTGTGTCCATCCTGGCCCGTCATGGTCACATTGTACCCCACAGCCCTGTGGCTTCCCAGCCATGACACCAGGGCTGAGTGATCCAGACAGATCAGTGTGGCACTAACATTCTGTGGGGCACAGGGGACTGGGGAGTGACAAGGGAAAAATACAGTTATTTACACACATCAGCTGATATTTTGTGATGATTAGTAGTTAAATAAATTGTTTGACATTTTGACATTATGTTTACTTTCTCGCTAAGTGTCAGAAAAACTACCATCTTTACCATACAGTCTATGGTTTGTATGCTAAGCTGGAGTAAGCTGGCAGTTAACTTAACTGAGCACAGACATTGGAAGTGGAGGGTAACAGTTAGTTTGGCTCCACCCGAATACAGTAAAACCTTTAAAGTTCAATATTTAACAGATGTTTGTTTAATAGAATATTTGAAAAAAAACCCAAAAAGTTGCATTCTAACTGGACTGCATAACATGCTAATAGGCCTTTTTCACAGCAGTTCTATTGACATGAAATCCCAGATAAACACAGGTGTATTCGACGGACATATTAAAGGTTCTGTTCCATTTAGTGTGGCAGAGTTTAGCCAATGTTTAACCACACTCCCTGTCACTCTGAACAGTTTACCCCAAGTACTTAATCTCATGTACCTTTTCCACCTCTACTCCCTGTAACCTCACTGTTCCGCTTGCCTCCTTTTCATTCACACACATGTATTCTGTCTTGTTACCACTGACTTTCATTCCTCTTCATTCCAACGCATTCCTCCACCTCTAGCTTCCACCTGCTCCCAGCTCTCACTACAGACAATACAATGTCATGGAGATTCCTGCCTGACCTCACCTGTCAGTCTTTCCATCACCATAATAAACAAGAAGGGGCTCAGGGCTGCTCCTTGATGAGGTCCCACCTCCACCTTAAAGCCATGGGTCACTCCTATAGTGCACCTCACCACTGTCAAACTGCTCTCATACATATCCTGCACCATTCTAACATACTCCTCTGCCACTCCAGAATCCCTCATACAGAACCACAGTTCCTCCCTCGGGTTAGTTTTAGTCAGTTTTTACGCCTGATGTCCTTCCTGACACAACCCTCACTATCCAGACTTGGGACAGGCACTAGAAATGCACGGGTTTGTGACCCTAGTTGGCTGGTTTGACCCGAAATGGAGAACAACCTTCATTTATATGATTGCTAACACCTGTGTTACTGCTTCTTGCAGAAATGGCTGCGTGAAAACGGCCTGTGGTTGAATGTTTGTGGTTCTGTAAACTCTTAGCAAGACTTACGTGTATACTAAAAATGTACTAAAAAAATGTACTACCACTGCTTTAAAACGCTTTCCAGTACCTGTGTAAAATGTGATATTTGAGCCTTTTTGGTTGGTTTAACAGCAGTACAAGGATGGATGCATCACCTGTTTGAAGAGATTCACTGACACTTGGGATGCTGTTGCACTGCACGCCATGAGCACGGACTGTTAAGTTTAAATCCAAGCCACAGGGAAGATTTTGGAACGCGCAGCTTGTGTTGTTGGTCAGGCAGCTATCCTGATACCCTTCTCCTGCCACCAGAGCCAGGAAGCTGAGGCTTCCCATGGGATCAGTCCACCTGAGCTCTGCCGTGTCAGTGCCACATGTGTAATGTTTGGATATGATAGCTGGAGGACAGGGTGCTGAAACGAAAGCACATTATATATGTGGGTTTACCAGACATGTTCTTCATCACACAGGGACACTTAGGTCAGGAAGTATTTGGACAATGACACACTTTTTATTATTTTACACCTATACACCACTGTGATGCGTTTGAAATAAAACAATCTAGATATGATTGAAGTGCAGATTTTCAGCTTTAGCTTAAGAGATATCACAAAAATATGGCATTTACTATTTCACGAATTATAGTGATTTAATACTGAGCATCTCCATTTTCAGGGGCTTATAATTTGGATGGTTGAGTGACAAGCAGTTTCATGGCCAGGTGTAAACAGTCCCTCCTTACTTCAAGAAAACTGAAGCAGATAAAAGGTCTGAAGTTGATTTTAGGTTGAAGTGTTACTTGGTAGGTATTTGACTGGAGCTATAAATATGAAGTCCAAGGAGATATCAGTACAAGTGAAGGAGGTCTTATAGGTTGAAAAAATCAAAATAAATGCATCTGAGAGATAGCAAAAACTTAAGAAGTGGCCAAATCAACAATTTGGTACATTTTCTTACAAAGAAAAAAAATTCACTGGTGAGCTCCACAGTATCAAAAGGACTGGAAGACGACGGAAGACAAGTAATGTGGATGATCACAGGATCATTTCCTTGGTGAAGAAAACCCCTTTACAACATCGAGATAACTCAAGAATACTCTGTAGATGGTAGGCGTATCATTGTCACAAAATCTACTATCAAAATATTCTTTCATGACTATTTACAACAAGGTGCAAACCACTGGTAACATTCAAGAACAGGAAGGTCAGATTGGACATCTAAAAATGCCTCCCAAGATCCGGAATCAGATTATTTGGACAGAGGAAACCCTGATAAACTTGTTTCAGAATGATGGGAAGAGAAAAATATAGAAGAACAAAGGAAGCACACATGATCCAAAGCACCATATCATATGTCAAACATGGTTGAGGCAGTGTTATGTTATGAACATGTATGACTGCCAGTGGAATGGGCTCACTGCTGTTTATTGATAATGTGACTACAGACAGAAGTAGCAAGATGATTTCTGCTCTCTGCTCACATTCAGCCACATGCTACAAAACTTGCAGGACAGGATGGCGCCTCACAGTGCAGATGGCTAATGACCCTAAACATACTGCGAAAGCAAGTCAAGACATTTTGAAAACCAAAGAAATGGAATATTCTTCAGTGGCCAAGTCAATCACCTGACCTTAACCCAATAGAGCCGCTTTTCAGTTAATGAAGGCTGAACTGGGGGCAGAAAGACCCAAAAACCAGCAGCAACTGAAGGTGGCTGCAGTGAAGGCCTGGCAAAACATCTCTAGGAAACTGAGAAATCTATGATGTCCAGGTGCTCCAGACTTCAGGCAGTAAGTAAGTAAGTATTAAAAACTAAAGTTATATTTACAACTATGTTAGTTTGTCCCCTGAAAATGAAGGTAATCTGTATGAATTAGATGTAATTCCTAAATGTTAAATGCCATATTTTTATAAAACCTCCAAAATTAGAGCTGAGTGTCTACACTTCTTAATCATTTCTTAGTTGTTTAATTTCAAATCCATTGTGGTGATGTTTAGAAGCAAACTGAAAAAAACAAACAAAAAAATGCATCATTGTCCAAATACTTCTGGACGGCAGGTATGTTCGTTCACGCGCACACTCACATGTGATAATGCTGGTGCTGGAGCTGGGTGCACTGTCACACTGGCCTCCCCTCGCAGTGATTGTGGCCGTGTAGGTTTCGCTGCAGAGGAGATCTGTGAGGGTGCACGTGGCAGTAGCTGAGCTGCACAAAACTGCGTGTCCGTTTGTGGCTGTGGCATTCACTACATAACCTGTGGCATCTGCCATTGGCATCCATGACAGAGAGGAAGAGTTGGTGTGGCAGATCAGGGTGCTGTTCTGGATGGAGGGTGAACAAGGAGCTGAGAGGGGGGAAATAAGAAGAGAAGAATCAAATGTTTTTCTGAAGACACAAATACATGTTTCCTGTTTTCTTCTTCTCTACCTGTCATCATGGTTGTACTGATGTTTCCAGTGCTGTTACAGGCGCCGTCCTCAGCCATTACAGTCAGGCTGTACACCTTTCCGCACTGCAGCTGGTATAGCTGACAGGAAGTCGTATTGCTCCTACAGGAAGTGTAATGCTGGGAGCTGTTCTTTTGAGCAAACACAGTGTAGGCTATGGCCCCAGGTGCAGCCGCCCAGGACACGGTGGCCATGTCTGAACCGCACTGGACAACGCCAGTCACATTGGCAGGGTCACACGGCCCTGGCGTGTGAGGTGGAGAGAGGATATGTGTCACGACATATTTTCCAATCGAGGACAACGCTTCTGAATTGCATAAAATCTGTGTAAACACAACCTGTGGTCATGACAACTTGAGTGGGAGAGCTGGTGCAGTGTTTATCCCGGGACGTCACTCTGACGTTGTACTGACTGGCGCACAGCAGGCCGGAGACAGAGCATGTGAGGTCCGATGTGGAGCAGGTTTTGGAGAAGCCGTTGGGGCCTGTCACTGTCGCAGTGTAGGAGGTAGCACCAAGAGAGGTGTTCCAGAAGGCTTGGAGAGAGTTTGTGCCACAGCCTGTCGTTGCTCTTAAACCCCGAGGGGAACAGGGTGCTGGAGGATGACATCGCAGGGAATGAGATAAATCAAAGTAAGAAAAGTTAGGGGAAAGTATCATTTTTTCATTTCCGTTAATTCGATTACCTGTCTGAACAGTCTGAGGCTGGCTGTACGGTCCACTGCAGCTGCCAGAGGAAGCTCGGACAGAGACGTTATAAGTCTGTCCGCACTGAACACCACTCAGACTACAGTTGGTATGGCTTGTGTCGCAGGTGACGGAGGTCATATTTCCAGCCAGTGGAACCGCGGT
>KV751338.1:3220401-3254538 GCA_001698575.1 Mola mola
GGTGACATGGTAGCTGAGGGGCACAGCAGCGGGGATCCAGCTGGCCATCAAGTCATCGGTGCCGCACAACAGATGTGTGCTGATGTTGGCCGGCGCACAGGGCACTAACACAGACAGAACATTATGGGAATTAATAAAAAAGCTGTTTCTCAGCCAAACTAGGAATTTCTTGAAAAAATATTTTCCGTAGTTGTAGTTTACTGCTCACTCACGCTCCTTAATAGCTATCTCCTGGCTTCATATACATGTTTGTGAGAGCAGTACCAATCTTATCATCTAAATCTTGCCAAAACAACGAATCAATAAAAACCGATAAAATTCAATTATCAAAAAGGTTGTTGTGGTGCACGATTATTGTGGCACTCAGTGAGTGTCACAGCGCCACCAACACCTGACGTAAGAAAACTTAATGTGTAGTTTCCTCAAAATTCAGCTGGACCAGCCTGAGATGTTTGTCATTAGCAGGCTAGCACTAAAATTAGCTGGCTAGCTTCAGCCCACTAATTACCGTTATTGTTAGCCCACTAGTGTTGACATGCTATCATTTTGCATTGCAACGCAAAGTTCCTAAAGAACTGGAAAGGGCGAGTGAGTTTAAGGAAGAACTCTTATAAACAAAGAAGGTTATCTGTTGTCATTCCACTGGTTCAGACTGTATTTTTAGATGGATGTAGTGGCAGATACATTCAAAAGTGTTAATTACTCCTCAACATATTCTTTTTACTCCTCAAAAATAACCTCAACATATGTCTGTTCATGTTAAGACATGGATTTATGATAGCTCTTTAACGTTTCATTATTCTTATCTCTTTTGGCAAATTTTCCAGTTAGTTTAATGAAAAAATTACCCAATGTGGGATTCCAAACTAGAAAAAACACTGGTGTGCGTTTTGCACTGTTAACATGATGGTAGAAAGGTGGCCTTGTTTAGCCTGAGTGAGAAGAGATACAGTATTTTAAATAATCCCTCAGTATTTATTTGACCAAGTTTGGATTTAGATATTAATGGGCGTATCCATGTTAGAGTGAGTGCCAGCATAAATTAGGTGAGCTAAAATTTTCCCCGGCCTCCCTCTCAGTACCTTCTTCTTGTCTGAAGGAGGCACTGTAGTTGCTGACACAGGTTCCATCAGTGGCAGTCACGAGAACATCGTATGCCTGGCCGCAGGGCAGGCTACTTAGCGTGCAGTTGGGGCTGGGGCCGCTGCAGGTGAGGGTCCGTCCGTTGCTGGTTGCTGTCAGAGCGTAGCTCACTGCATTCATGCTGGCTGTCCAGGACACGTGAGCCGTACCAGCGCTACAGATCAGCTGGCTGGACACATTCGAGGGAGGACATGGCTCTGGAGAGAGCAAACAGATAAAACATCACCTGCTGATAATAAAACATTTATAAATGACTAGTAGTAGGAATAACAACCCTTCTTTGTTGTGATTAGGCCATGTTGTTACCTGTCTTCAAAGTGACAGTGTCACTCAGCTGACTTGTGCAGTTGTCATCAGCTCCTGAAACACCTACAGTGTAAACCTCTCCACACTGGAGTCCAGGGAGGCTGCAGGAAGTTTGATTGGTCGTGCACTCTGAACTGTGACCTCTGCCGCTAACAGCGACAGCCGTGTAGAATTTGGCACTGTCGCTGGGCGTCCATGCCACAGGAACAGGATCTGGCGCACATGTGTGCACAGTTGTGACATTGGTGGGAGGGCAAGGCACTGAAGGGAGAAAAAAAAGGAAGAAGTTTGAGATTTTGTCCATGGAAATCCTCACGCTCTGTCTCCGTCTTTAGTAAAGCTAAATAAGCGTTTCTCACATGCTTGCACTGTGACCTCTGTGCTCGGCAGACTGAAGCATGTCCCAGTGACGGACAGGACGACAACCATGTAGGAGCTTCCGCACACTAACCCTCCCATGGTGCACTGCATCTCTGAAGAGTTACAGTGCAGAGGCTGACCCATTCCTCTGGAGATGATGGTGGTGTAATTCTCTGCGGGAACTGAGATGTCCCAGGTGACCGTCAGCTCACCAGTAACACAGGCCACACTGGCGCTCACATTCTCAGGACCGCATGGCACTGAAACAAGGGGCATTTTAACACTCACTATTCTTCCAAAAACGACGAGATCACCCCTCTTTTCTAGCATTTAGGTACCTGAGTCCATTTTGATCAGTGTTGAGGTTGACGGACAGTTCCCGTCGCTGTAGGTGACGGTCACATTGTATCTCTTTCCACAGGGCAGAGAGATGATTTTACAGTTGTTGACAGTGTTGCTGGTGCAGGTGAGTTGAGCCCCACTCTGCTCTTCGATGGTTGCCGTGTAGAGGCCTGTAGGCTGATGGTTCTGCCAGACAATCAGAGCATGGTTGGCGTCACAGTCCCTAAATGCCTCAATGTTGGTTGGAGGACAAGGAGCTGATAGAGTGGCAGAGGGTTTAGTGGATTAGTTGTACAGTTTATATTCAGAGTTTACGGTGTTGTGTCACACTGTTTGCTTCTTGATCATGAATCTGTCCAATTTTGATTTAATGCAACCCTCCGACCTACCTGTCATAAAGGTGACCTCCCCACTGGCGCTGCTGTTGCACTTTAGATTGGTGCCGATAATGCTGGCAGTGTAATTCTGTCCACATCTCAGGCCCTCTATCAAGCAGTTAGTGCCCATTGAATTACAGCTGTGTGTGTTTCCATTTGCATCTTCAGCAACAGCAATGTAGAATATGACGCCGATGCTGGAAGTCCAGTTCAGTCTCGCAGAATCTTGGCTGCAGTCGACCGACACTGACACATTGGTGGGAGAGCAGGGAACTGAAGAGAGGCGAGAGTTTCAGCAATATCACATCATCCCAGGATCTATACATTTTAATGTAAAAGATCTTACAGACCAGTCTGAGCAACCTCTCCCAGCACCCTGTTAGTGGTGCATTTGTCATTGGAGGCCGTAATCCACACGCTGAGGTGTTCACCACACGGCACCCCTGTCACCGCGCAGCTGTTGGAGGAGGAGGTGCAGTTGTAGATTTGTCCAGTGTTGCCTTGTGCTTCTACAATGTAGGAAAGAGCTCCAAGAGCAGAGTCCCAAGTTGTGATCAACATGTCAGAATGACACTCAGCTCCCGTCCTCACATTTGTCGGTAGACAAGGAGCTGAAGGAAAGGAGGGGGAAAAAAACTTCAAGTTGATTGACAAGTCTGATATTGCTCTGTAATTTCTTTATTGACAACAAATGCCACGTAATCCACAGACACATGGATCAATACACCCTGCGTGATCTATTGAAACAGAGTGTAAGAATGATTGACTCAAATTAAACTGCAGTTCCCGTCTCGTTGGTTTCATTGTTTTTTGACAATAAGAAAATGATACGGTACATAATCATATAACGATTAGCAAAAATTACACTATATTTTCCTGTAAGTAAACCAAACCTACTCACAAGTCCGGACAAATTCCGGTTGGCTGACTTCGCTGTTACAATGGCTGACGGCGTACACGTTGTACTTGTAGAACTGACCGCAGCCTGTATTAGTGAAGTAACACAAGTTGTCTGCTGTCCTGCACTCCGTCGCCTTGCCAGTGTTGTCCTCAGCTGTTGCCACGTAGTAGAAGGTGTTGTTTGTGGGCTGCCAGTTAAAGACGATCACATTGCTGGAGCAATCGTGAATGGTGCGAGGATTAGTCGGAGCACAGGGCACTGTGGGAATAAAGCAGAAGGTCAGGAAAGCGTGGGCCAGCACGTAATGTGCCAACAGTCTGGATGAATGAGGAGAGGAGGGTAGTTTATACTGGACTGTACATTTAAAAGTATGTTTTTGAAGCAGGGAGCGCTCTGTAAGTACTTGCCACTTTAGCCTATAGAGGCTTTTTTTGTCAGATTTTTCATCTTTTTTTTGATACTGCATACATACAGTATTTCACAGTTGTATTCCAATAAAATGGAGTGAAAACATAAATATATATGGTTATTACAGCATTGCTACAACAACAAATCTAACGGAGGCCTAAGACCTTTGCACAGTAACGTATCACTTGGAAGCAGAGATTTGGCTCCTTTTATAACTTGTCTCTTTCTTTGCATTCATTGACGTGAACATGTGAGGCGTGTTTGCGTGACGTTAGATAACTTCGAAAAGGCGGTCTGTCTCCTTCAGCTTTTCACTTTCCGTACTGATAGGTGACCTTTTGAGATAACTCCCTGACTTCAATAGACTGTAAAGAGCTTTACTGGTGTTGGATGGCAGATCCTGGTGGATAATAAAAGATTGTGTTACCCTTCGTAGCATGAAAAACGAGTATGAGACACCATGGGAAGAAAAGTGAACAGCCTCCCACAGGACAGGACTTATGAGGAAGGTTTGTGATAAACAGCTTACGGATGTGTGGAAGTGTGAACGTGTGTGGTGAGAGGTAAAAGACTTGTGTAGAGACAGGTGATGAGGCACATGGGAACAGTGGACGCAGTAGAAGCATTAGAAAGGAAATGTCAGCCACGTTGGCTGCTCACCTGTCTCAAACACAGCGGTGGTGTTGGAGCTGTTCTCACAATCATCAGAGAAGACGGTGACATGGACATGGTACTTCTCGCCACATTTGAGCATCGTGATGTGGCAGCTTGTGGAAGCCGATGTACAGTTAAGGGACGCGCCGGTGCCATCGACTGCTGTGGCTCTGTACGAGTTGGCCCCGAAAACCAAATCCCAGGTTACTGTCACCATGCCGCTGGAGCAGCTGTAGTCCACCGACACGGTTGTCACTGGGTTGATGGCTGAAGAAAGTGTGAGAATTAATGTGATACAGATATGAGTCCTTGAGACCATGCGGCCTCTAATTGGGACTCAGGCACCTGATTGACACCATACATTGTGCCACTGTGTAGGTAAAGTTGAATGATTCTGCATTTGTTAATACAGGAGGCTGCTTAACATAAAACACATAGAATATTAGGTGTAATAACGATACTTGGTTAATTTTTAATTGAGGATTATTATTTTCACAGATGCAGCAGTGGTAGTCTGTGTGACCCCAAACTATGATAAAGCAAGCCCTGTGCAAACAGAGCTCATAGATTAAAGTGAACTGATGGATGCATTATTTTACTCAAATACTCACTGGATGTTTTGTGTAAAACGTTGTATGGCTCCCCAGGAACTAAGAAAACGTTGACTGATGATACTCCCACTGTATAGGTGGAGCAAGGCTCCAGATTACTGATGTCCATAGATGTGGTTGAAGTGTTCCTGATGACCGGGCCATTGCTGTGGTCACTGTCAGTCACAGTCACTTGATAAAGCAGGACTTTACTGACAGCGTTCCACGTGACCCGGGCTGTGCTCTTTCCCGTCGACTCAAGAATCACACCGGTCGGTGGCTGCACCACTTCCAAGACAAAATACAGCCGTTAATCTAATGTTTCACATATCTTCAAGTATCAAGTTTCTAATTAGAAAAATGATGCAAAGTTAGTATCTTTACTTACAAGTCATAATTGTCTTTATACTACTTTTGGCGCCTCGCCCAGCACTATTGGAGGAGTAAAGGTAACAGTTGTAAGTTGTAGAGGGAGTCAGGCCGTCCACTTGACCACCCAGCGTTGTGAAAGTCTGGTTGTATTTTTGTGGGGGGTAGCTAAACAGCTTCTCCACAAACAAGATATAGCTATCTGCCCCTATTACACTGGACCACTCAAACTTTATAGATGTGCTCGAAATAGCTTTAGAAAAAGTGATCTGAGATGTGGCGGGCACTGCGGGGGCAGAAGATAAAGAGTTCAGCATTATTCAACGGGATGTCTTTGTTTCATTTGAATGGTTATTGTCTTTAAATGGGTGATTACCTGTCACGGCTAGTTCAACATCTGTGCACAGAACCGTTGTAAACTGAAAGACCTTCATTGTGACTTGATAGAGATGTCCAGGTCTTAACCCCTGAATCAGCCTCTGTGTGCTAGGTGCTGTCGGCATCACCACCACTGGGGCGACACTGGTAGAGTTCACAACTCTCAAGTCCAGTAAGTAAACCGTAGCTCCACTGTAGCTGCTCCATACCACATTCAATGTTGATGCTGAAGGAGATGTTACTGACACAATATTGCATCCTGAAAAAAAAGACACATGAGGAGTTTTATGGGTTTTTACAAACAAAAAAACGTGTTTCCAAAACATGTGATTGTTTTTGTATGGAATATTGAAACATTATAGAAGTATTAAGCAAAAGAAGTGTAATAAACCCTCTCAGGTAGAGCAGTGGTACAGATAAACGTAAACTTAGTATTTCATGCCACTGAAATGCAAGACGTACTACTATATTATTTACACTGTAAAAATGAACTCAAAAGCTTCCTTGAAATTAAATAATTAACAGAACTTGAACGGACAAGTTGAGGTATCTTTAAAAAAGATATAAAGATACCTCAACTTGTCTTTTTTAGTTCAGTGAGATTTTCAGGCAGCCCAGACAACTTTTTAAACAACTTTTTAAAGTTAAAACAACTACTTGGGTTGTACAGTGCGCTTAATACCTGATATTATTTTCATACTTTCTGGGATTGAAAAGTTTGACTAAGATTAATATTGAGAATTTAATTTCATACATTATTTTAACCTTTTTATAATGAGGGAGTAAAATGACAGGCTCATATTACACTTGTGTATCCATACTTTTACTTTAAGTAAAATTTACAATATTTATGAATTAAAAAAATTATTATTAAATAGATTTACTCCAAATTCAAATATCATTCTTGAGTGATAGTATTTATTTTTCAAAACATTTTCTAAACTCAATGATTATTATATTATAGGATTACACACCAAAGAAAATTATTAAAGCATTCTACTATTTTCATTTCGATAATTATAGCCTACAGCTAAAAAACAAACACATCTCAAAATATTAGAATATTTGCCAGTAATTGTAAAAGCTGTAATCATCAAAATTAAAACAAAAAGGGGTAGAAACATTTTATTTTACATGCAATAAATATACATTATATGAAAGTTTAACTTTCTGAATAAAATCACAAAAAATCAATTTTACTATAATATTCTAGTTTTTTTGAGACACGCTCTTAGTTCCGTAGAATAACTTGCATCACAGTCACCCTCTGGTTATCATTTTCAATTAATTTAATCAGTTATTCAAATTCACCTCAAGACTTCCACTTATTCACCACTCAAGCCTGCTTACATCCACATATTGGCCCATCATGTCCATTGAGTGGGCTTCCCTATCTTAACAGCTAACTGCAAGTAGCTGCCTTTACATGTCTTTACACGTATTTGAGATCAGATATTGTTTTACTCATCAGTAGCTGTGATTTTACAGTGGTGGCAATGTCCATGAGCACTGATAAGACAAAAAAGTACATTAAACAATAAAGATAAACTATATAGATTAGAATAATCGGATGCTGATAAAACCCCAATGAATGTAAACATTAATCATTTATCTCAAAATCACTGTCTATAACTCCTTATTAGTGATGGAAAAACAAAAATTATTTTCACAACTAAAAATCGAAACTAGCTACGTTTTCCACTTCAAGTATCAGCAATTACACTCACCTGTAGCCAAAACAAGCTGTATCTAAAAAAAAAAAAAAAATGGACAAAATAAATCAGAAAAAAATTGTCACAAAATCACATTGTAATATTATATACCAACAGTTTAAAAAAAAATGAAGAGAAAGCATAATGACCTGTATGGCAGACAATAGGATGGCTGATGAATAAACCGTCCACATTATCTTATTCTTAATGCAAGAGTTTCAGCAAGTTACATCCATACAAGGGTCCGCACTCAGCAGCTCTTCTGAAATCTTTTCAGGCTGTGAGCTGTAGATCAACTTCATGGGAGCCAATCAGGATGTCCTAAACGAGGACAGGTAGATACATACGTATGGGCTTTCTGTCATCATGAGAAGGAAACAAAGTATGTGGCTTGGAGGTGGGGACGCCTCCAGCCCCACATTACACTCAATCTGGACTTCCTCCATGTTCCCGGAATATTCCACTTTTATTTTAAACTAAAACTTTGGAGTCCATATGCTGTAGCAGCTTAGCTTTGAAGGTTAAAGCATGCTGTCATGCATTTTTTTTTGTTGTTTTTTTTATAAATGTCTGTATTTCTTTAATAATGTTGACTTCCTTGTATAGGAAACACAGGACTTGTTGTAATTTCATATGATCTCCTGTGTACAACATACTAAACCACTGCATTGAGTCCCCCTGCTACATCCTTCCCGGATTGATGTCATTTTTTCCTGAAAATGCACTGTCATTATGTATTATCTTTCCTACCTAGAAATATCTCCCTGGAGGTTTCTTAAGTAGCAGTACACAATACATAGCAAGAGGAGAAAAATCCCAAGAAGATCAACAATAAATGAAAAAGAATGCCCTTAAACAGCAGTCTTTTACAGGATGAGAAAATGGAGCGATAAAAAAGAAGGACATAGAAAAGACTCCAAGTTGCTACTGAATAAAAGTAACCACAGGGCATAAACTAGTCAGTTTCAGCTCTTTCAAATGAACATTAATTCAAACTTTGCGTTAAAAAAAAGATTGAAGTGTAATAGATACCCCTAATGAATAGATAAAAAAATAAGAGTATCATCAGCATATCATTTTGATGCCAGGTACAGATTAATTAGGATCTATCCCTGGGGCACACCAGGGCGTCCTGTTAGGAAGGTGGAAGATATATTTCAAACTGGGTTTTCAAATCTTTGGCTGGGTCAGGAGTTCCAGTTTCACCCAGTTTCTATGAAAATTTCTGCGAAAAGATGATGATGTCGTTTCAAATAACAGTGTAACATTTTTAGACTCCATTTGATGCTCATTTAAATTTCCCATTAGACCTTTAGTTGTGAAGTAGGGCAAATTGTTTTAAATGCTGCTGAGCTTCATCGTTGAGGATTATATGAAAGTATGAAAAGTTTAAGTTCAAACCATACTGTAGAGCGAAATATACGCGGTACAACTGTATTTTATCTTCTGATTCTCTATAATGCTCTTTTGAATTGGTTTTGGTTCCCACATCTCTGCTGTATTACTAAATATACTTCTTTATATGTGGACTAAATCAAAGATCATTTTTATGATCCAGAAAAAAAAAATTTAAAAACAATAGCAATCATTAATTACAAGCTAAACTGAAAGGCAACAGGAAGTTCCTGTTCATGTACAGGATCCAGATTTTCAGCTGGGTGTTTTCTGTTGGTTGTTAAGTAAGTGAATATAATAGCTCTTTACAGTGTTTAACAAAGAGAGATGTTGACAATAAGTCCACCCCTCTATCTCCTCTCTGAGCCCGACAGGGCTGCTTGTGTTTGTATTCAGCTCTATTCCTCCCACTGTGAGCCGTCTATCACCGTGAAATGTATGCACCTGAATTTCGAGTCACCTGTGTTTGCCACATGTGGAATCGACACGTTATTCCACTTTTCATGAATTCAGCCAAGCAATTGTTGAGAATTTGCCTCTGGGACTTTGGGCTGCCATTGTTTTCCTTGGAAAATCTCAGACAGATGATTACATTCTCATTGTGATAGTGTCTCTTTTGTTGGTTGCTTGATTCGGACTGAAAAACTGCTATTTCATGCATTATCATGTTTTGGTTTTTTTTGTTGTTTTTTTTATACCGTAACCCCAATGACATAAGTGATAACAAGACTCGTCTTTAAGCAGCACCATGAGGTTGGCATTGTGCTTTTGGCAATCCATGAAATATGCTTCATACACTCATGCATCCCTTGTGATGGATTTTGTAATTACACTGGTAAACACAGTACTTTTCATCTAAGTAAGCACCATCTACCTAAGTCATCCAAAGTAATTTCTGACTAGCTATCATTGATTGTTATCTGATTATTACCATAGCATGGAATAAATAGTTCGGAATAAATCTACATGTATTTGTTTGTCTTTTAGAAACATCAGAAAACAGTGCCTTTTAGGCAATTGACTGGTCATGTAAAGTGTGCATTGTGAGTGACCAGAAATAAATAATCTGTAAAAAAAAAAATCTTTACAGTTACTGAGTCACAAACACACAGTTTTTCCACTGTACGTACTCCATTTTAGCAGACACTTGCCATTTTGCCACAAGACCATTTTGAACATAGCAACAAAAATAAATAAACAAATTAAATACTTTGGACCCTCCAATACCATTACATTGTCAAGCTACATACTGGAATTTAAAAAAAAAAAAGCAACAAAAAATGTGAATTAAAAGACTGGGAAATAGGGCTTCAGCTTGACAAATGCCAGAATTATCCTTTAATAGCAATATTTAGCATATTATAACACTAATATCACTAAGAGCACATTCACACTACGCCCAGTTGTTTCATACTGAACCGAAGCACTATTGCACTATTTCATTAAGTGCTCACCGCTGAAATATGAAATACATGAGCAGGAAGGTCAATTACAGACACTTTGATCAGTGGAATTAGCCTGAGATATTGAGGACAGACCTATTTAAAGAGGTTTCTGTGAGCGTTGCATTTGTTTCTGGATTATTTTGCGAGAGCTGAATATAGCTCGTGTGTCTGACCTCTCACACCTGAACAAAACACTTCAACTTCCTCAAGACATGTCCACACAAAATGATTGACAGCACACGGCGTCATAATGCAAAAACTATGCGCTTTATTGTTGTTGTCTGTCAACTGAGAGAAAACAAAATCCAATGAATGCAGACGTTACATTGAATGTATCCCCAGCAATCTGATCAGACGTGTCATCCACTGGCCTCGCCATGCATGACTCCAGGCCAACAAGATGGATACCTGCCGCCCCACTTTTGACTGTGACCCTTTTTTGGGTCACTCACTAGTTTCACAACCCAGAGACACGGCATGAGGCTGCCATATGTAGGTCCTCTATATGATGAAGACTTAAGATCCTATTTGAATATTTTGCCTTCAGATGACCATTAAATGATATATTTGTGTGGGATGTTCACTATAAAGTTTTAGTTTCTTTAGTATGTTAAGTTTACAAATTGAGTAAATATAGAACAGAAAGTACAGTAACATGGGGTCTCCAATAAAATGAGAATACCAACGTATTTTTCAAATACGTTGGATTAATGCCCACATTTATTTTATTTGTATTTATATTTTTTGTTTTAATTCAGTGTTTTAGCTTTCAACAGATTTTCTTACGAACAAGGAAACGCTGATATTCTTAAACAGACTGATATTTCATCTTTACACGATCTTCACAGCTGTAGACACAGTCCAGGTATTGGTTGGCGGGGCGTAAAGAAGGACAATCACTGTAGGGCAAGAAAGATGAAAGAGAGAAAGTTAATAACCTGGAAAAACTGGATCTCATCATAGCGTCAGTACTAAATTACTTTATAAAATAAGTGGTTTTTCAATACGGCTTCGTCACACGGAGTCAGGGGCTATTACATATCTACCACATTATAGCCACTCATCACAGTCACAAGAAGAGATCTGTGTCACATTGCTGCGGCGGCTCTCTATCTTCATTTACCCGAGTCATGTCTCCTCATCACTCCCAGGTTTTAGACGCACACGAGACGCGAGAAGATAGAGATCAGCCTCAACTGTGTCTATATTCTCACTCGGTTTCTCTTGTCTTCTACTCAAATACTCACACCTGTCAGTGTGCACGTGTACAACAGATACAGTCAAATAATACTGTATATTCATGTGATGTTGTAATAAGATACCCTTCAAGCTATAAAGTGGCACAATGAGTGTGTCCAGTGAAAGCAGCTATCATCAATTCACCACTCTATATAATGGAACGTAAAGGAGCACGTGTTGTTTGTCTCAGCTTGTTACATAATTTGGTTTCGCTGTGAACTGGGAACAGTCTGTTATCTTCAGTCTGATCCGGAGGAACTGAACAATGAACTTACCACAATTAACCCACACTGCGTTTTCCACGAGAGATCACTGGAAAAGGAGAGATGAGATTTCAATGCAATTGCAATTTTCAAACACACTTATGTGCAGTAAATGTGAAGCTACAGCCATTAGCATGAAGAAATGTTGAAACAGCTAATTGTATCAATTCTGAATTGAGCTGAAGGTTTGGTTACTTATTTATATATTAGATGATTTAGGAGTGGGGGAACATTTTCTATACAGTGAAATATTGAGATATTTCGTGAGGCAACATTTTTAAACTCTCCAAGTATCATTATTACATAAACTTGAAATAAATGTTACTCTCTGGTTACTAGAATAATTAATGTCAATTGACATCTACGTCCTTGTGAGTTTGCCTTAAGTTATGTATACAGTATATACTATATATAACCAGATAATGACAAAATTTTACTTTGGGGATGGAATTTGGTGTTGAAAGAGGTATAAAAAATTGCATTTATATAACATGCGTATATAACATAACAATACTTACAATACTATAATATTGCAAAAACGTGATAATATTGTATAGTGGGCCCTTTGTTGATTCCCATCCATATTAGATATTTTATTATGTCGAATTTGATGTTCAGAGACCCAGATTTATATATTTAATTGGGTATTTATGACTTGATTTACACTAGATGTTTTGTTCAGCAGTTTTAATTTTCTAATGAAGTTGAAGATTTCCAGCTGCAATTTTTTTTTTTACAGAATTGGTTGTGATCTATTGTTATTTCTTTTCCTGCTACAAACTACTGGCCTTTAAAAATCTCTCCTATTAGTCGCATTCAACTCTTTGCAACATGGGAGTTTATTAGACCAACTTTACTCACCCACACCAGCATTACTTCCTGGGCAGAGAACTGAGAATATGACAAAAAAAATACACATTAGCTCAGCTGTTAGCGCAAATCATGCACAAAGTACACACACTCCTTCCACTTTATGGATCACCTGAGTACGTCCTGGGTTGACAAAAGCTGACTTTGATCCCGTTCTGTCCCACTGGTGCCGCCACTACCTTGTAGACTTCCCCACATGTTTCCTCCTGGATGTCACAGTATCTGACACTGGCAGCTGTGCTACAGGTGTAGTTTGCTCCTGTCCCGAACAGATCCACCGTGTGATTATGGATCTGAGGGCCCAAAAAGCGCCAGTGCACCCTCAGGGTGTTGTTGGCCATACGGTAGAGCTTGAGGTTTGTTGGACAACAGGGACCTGCGAGAGTGAGATTTTGAATGTTTTTAGCTGTGCATTCTTTGGACGATGGGCTCATGTGTTGAAAGGCACAACGTCATACACAGTTAGGTTACAGAAATATTGTCCAAAGTTTATTCACATCAATTATCCAACCATAACTTTCTTCTCTCATGTCACACTCTCAAATAAGCATGCATTTTATTTTTGGATATGTGTAAATTTTCCCTCACTGGATGAGAATCCATCGTATCTGCACTCTGATCTGTGTCCCGAGTTGCTGATGGCCTCAAGGTCAACGGTGTATCTGGTGCCGCAGGTGATGCATCCCATCAGGCAGTGGGTGTCCAGAGTGTGGCACTTTGCGTGTCCGCGTGACGATGTCAGAGTGGTGATGTAGGAGCGCGCGCCGCTGCCAGGTGACCAGGTCACGTTGGTCATAGCCTGGGTGACCTGGCTCACATTGACAGACGCTGGGCAGCAAGGTCCTTTTGAGAAGCGCAAAAGAGAACATAGACAAATCCTGTACTGCATGTAAGCATCTACAGTGACAATGTTTCAACTGATGCCGCAGCTGGCTTTGAGTCACTTGAGAAATATTTTAAAGAAATTATCCTCTGAAGTTCAAACTTCATTTTGCAAGAATCCTAGATTAATCCCACTGACTTTATTACACCCATAATGACTTTATCACATGGTCACACTTGTGATTTTGGAGTTAAAACCAATCATACCTGTTTCCAAAGTTTTACTGAATCCAGGTAGACTTCTCCCCACGGCTGTGGTGGCCACAGCTGTGACTTCATAGATCGAGCCACAGTGCAGCTGCATGAGTTCACACGCGTTGTTTCTTGTCTGGCAGGTGTGTTGGTCGTAGCGTCCGATGGCGGTGATGGTGTAATTTGTGTTGGGGGTGTTGGGGGTACTGAAGAGAACCGCGTATGTGGAGTTGTTGGTCTGCGTCATGTTCAGGACCTCTGGAGCACAGGGAGCTGCAGCAGCACAGACAGGAAATGGGGTCTAAATACAAATCTGTATTTAACTTGTATTTTAAAAACTGCAGACTTGATACCTGTCTCGTGCGTGTGAGATACACACGTGCGGTTGCATCCTCGTAAGTCACTGCAAGGTGTGACGGTCACAGTGTAGACCGTGTTGCACGTCAAATCTGACAAGGCGCACACTGGCGCTGTGTCGTTACAGTGGATGACATCATTAGTCTGTGCCGCCGTTGTCTCATAGAGCTCAGCCCCTTTGACTGGTGACCACATGACCTCCAGGGTCTCTGTAGACACCAGGTTTATAGTAACATCCTGTGGGCAACATGGAACTGGGGTGGGGATATGAGATTATTAATCAACACTGGGCAAAGGAGCATGATAATTGTTTTACATTAACATTTGATGTTCTTATGTCAAACATTTTGGTTTGTCATATCAGAAAAGACACAGGTGTAACCAGTAACACCGACTCAGTTAATACCAACACAAAACCACTAGTAAACATGTGTTGTCGGCGTGTGGACGCTTCCTACTGGTGGTGTAGTTGCGGACGTGGGAGTAAGGGCTGGAGCCGGCCTGGTTGTAGGGGAAGACGGTGGTGAGGTAGGTGTAGCCACATGTGCAGTAGAACGGGCATGTGGTTTCAGAGGTGTTACACGACTTCTCTGTGCCATCGTCCCTTTTTATGAAAGCTATGTAGTACTCCACCATTGGCTCTTCATCCCACACCACGGAGCATTTTCCTGCCTTGGGCTCCTCCACCCAGATGCTCTCTGGGGGACATGGATCTGAGAGAAAAAGTGGTTATAAGAATGGTATTGTTTGTTAGAGGAGTACATTTTGGACTTGGGTTAGTTTTACATGATGGGATATTATCTACATCCTTGTCCAGAGATAGACAAGAGGCAGTATATATGATATATATTCTTAACTTGATATGAGAATACAAATCCTGAGGTTTCTGATGTCATAATTGTTGTCTTTTCCCTTTTTTGAAAGTTGTATTACAGTAAATTGATGTCATTTTGTACGCTAATCAACAGTGCCACCCACTTATGACTGTAAAGCCTTTCTGCTCAGTCTTAGACTGATACTATTCTTATTTCTATATACTAAAGTAACTACAGTACCTCTACAGTTAAAGAAATTGTCCCCATATCTAACATATAACCAGCGAATAATATCAAACTTGAAAACGTAATGGGAAACAATACTATGCAAATCTTACAACTTTACAATTAATTAAGTAAACCCCAGTGTGGTTTTTTTTTTTGGCTGATCACAGTTACTTTTCCATAGTTCAAACAAATAAGGTATAATGTGATCATTTTTGAGCAGATAGTCAACCCTTGTTTGCTTTGGACGAGCCAAGTTGCCCTTTACTCTTGCTTCTAGTTTTGCTATGCTAAGCTAATTAGATGCTGGTTGTTCACGTTTCCATTAGTGACATGCAGTGTGTGGTATCAATCTGCTTGCATAATTCTCAGAAAGAAAGAAACTATCCATATGTACCAGAATGTAAACTTCGAAGCATGTAGGATATGTGTACGATATACCCACATGTAATGTAGTTGGCGGGTTGCGAGGGGCTGCTGGGACCAGCTTTGTTAATGGCTATGACAGAGACAGAGTGGTTCTGGCCACACTGCACGGATGGGATGAAACAATAACTTTGAAGTGCTGAAGTACAGTTTTGGCCATTAGTGGTCAAGGCTATGTAGTTCTCAGCTCCCTGCACTGCTGCCCAGTACACAGCAACCTCGAGGGAGCGACCCTGAGTCATCTGGATGTGGACAACATCCGGGCTTGGAGGACCTGAAAATTAAAAGAAGGAAAGAACTTCTGCACCCACATTACCACCAAGTTACAAACTGGATCCTCGCTCACATCCGCCTCATTCTCCCTTACGTGTGATCTGGCAGACTGTGAGGTCGTCTCCGGCTTGGCCCTCAGAGTCCCAGGCCGTCCCTTTGATACAGTAGGTCGTCCCTGCTTCAAGGCCGTCAAAGGTCACCGTGGTGTCGGTGGTGTTCAGTTTGTGGCGGGAGCTGGAGCCCTCCCTGATGATGCACAGAGTGTACAGGACTGCGTGCTCCACCGGGGTCCAGTTCACATGGATGGTGCTGTTGTTCGGGGAGGTGGTGTTCAACTCGGGCGCCAGTACCACTACGGACAGGTGCAGGCAGAGGAGAGGAAGGGGTGACAGCAATTTCACAAACAAAGGACAAACAAACAGATTTCTAACTTGTCCCTGCCAACAATGATCTGTGATTATGTTACATTGAGTTCTCTTTCAGGAGGGGAGGGATCCCAGTTCTCATGGTTTTGCTTTTCATCTTATGAGAATGGTATAGTTTAGAGGCTTGGATACAGTTTCCCTCCTGTGTTGGCTGCAAAAAGTAAGAGACTGTGACAATAGGCAGTGAAATGACACACTCTTATGGTTGGCGGAGTGAGATAACAAGCTATTGTACTTCAAGAACAACAGCAGAGGCTGCTTTTCACTCTCCCTGCACTGGACTTTTAATGTGTAGATTATGGAAGTGAAAGTGGATCGAAGATGCTGAGATAGGCTCCAGCCCCCTCCCCCTGCGACCCCTAACAGGATAAGTGGTAGAAAATGGATGGATGGAAGTTCATAATGTAGATTTTTATTAATTACTATTATTTGTTCATGGAGAAAATCATAAACATGTGTTAAATGTGTTTTTGAAACTTCTCTGAAGTGCTGATCCAATATGTGACTCTTTTATAAGACTTTCCCTGGTCGTACCTGTCCTGGCCTGGATGGGGTGCGAGGGCTGGCTCCTCCCCCCAGAGTTGACGGACATAACACTCAGCCGGTAGTCTGTGTGGGGCTGGAGCTGCACCACGGTGCCCGGGGAGCCGCTCACCACGGTCTCTGAGAAGAAGTCACCGGTCCCCGACTCTGCCCTCAGGATGTAGCTGGTTGCCCCAGAAACCTCTGTGAACTCCACAGTGATGCTGTCGCTGTGTTTGGAGTAGGCCTGATCAATGGCGGGTACTTCAGGAGCTGGAGAGCACACGACACTCCGTTAAAGACAGAGAATAAAATGCTTTTACATAGACTAAGTTTAGGGTCAAAACATTAAAACTAATAGTAGTTTACTAGTTATTATAGTTATAGTAATTACTAGTTGTTTCACTATATATAGTGTATCGAGGAGCACTTCTTGACCAGTGATATATAAAGTGATATATAGATTAATATAATAAAGTTACTCACTACTTACTATTTTTCTAGAGTATAATAATATAAGTGTAACAAAATACACACTGTAAAAACCAAAAAAAAGTCTATGTTCAAGACTCCAGGCTGCCATAAATTTTAAAGTCACTGAATTCAAAATTCCAAGTTGAAGTAGATTTATAATGATTCAGAGTTACCTCAAATGATCTTTTCAAGTTAAGTGAATGTAAAATTTTAAGGCCCTGTCTAATTTAAATAATCACTTTGTTTTTACAGTTCAGGAATCAAATATTGAAAGTTAAGGCTTTCCAGATCAAAATCTTACATTTAAAATATTATAAGGTATCATAAATGAGGGTTAGAACAGTTTTTTTCTACAGAATTAGTATGAAAATAATAGAAAATGTTAATAACAGCCTCCCAGTCTGCCCAAAAGTCTCATTTTGTGTGACCAACAATCCAGAAGCAAAAAATAATCCCTTTATAATGATATAAAGCACAGGACAGTCAGTATTTCACTTGAAAATGATTATTGATGAACTGTGAAAGTATTTCTGCCACTTAACTAATCATTTTAGCTCTAAAAAGACACGATGCCTTCCTTTTGGATAAAGTGTTCGCTCTCCTCAATCAACTGAAACACTAAAATGCTGCTCATGTGTTGATGAATCAGAACAATAATTAATTAACATTATATAAAAATAGAAGGATATTGACATCCGCCTTTTTTCCTCCATGATGAACATGAGGAATATTTTTATACTTTGCAGGGCTTTCATTAACAGTGGAATATGTTTTGTTTACCTGTTGTCTCCTCTGTTTCTGCACTGCTGAGGACATTGAATGCATTGTCCATGGCTTCCAGCTGCATAGTGTATACTGTGTTTGGCGACAGGGAGTTTACGGAGCCCATCACAGTGTTGCCGCCAAACTGGGCAAAGACAGATCCCTCCGGGGAGTTCTTGGGCGTCGCTGTGATCTTGTAAGAGCTGGCACCCCTGTGACCGCTCCACTGCACTGTCATGCTCTTCGATGTGACAGTAAACACTGACAGAGTGATGTCTGGAGGAGATAAGGAGGAGAAAGGAATGATGGGATAGATACTTTAACAGATTGCATGTTCGGACATAATCTGTACTTCTAGAGAATGAATCTCATTAGAGTTTGTCGTAAAATATTTTGAAGCAAATGCAGGAGATCATTTACCATTTTGTGCAGCACAAATCTGAAAAAGGGCAAAATGTAATGTGGCGGGTTAATGAATGAAACAAAGAAATTGATATAAGACAGGAAATACAGTGCTTCCAAGACAAGGACATTCATCAATCATTCCAAGGGTAGCAAGCGGTTGGTATTCGACATTATATCCCAAGGCCAATTATGCCTTGTATCATATTCTCGGAGCATTAGAGGCAGCAGGCTGCACATTACCTTCACTCAACACCGATTTCAGGACTGCACAGTGCAGGTATTTCTTTCAGGTCGGAATGAATTTGTCTATTGAGCTAAGGTTGGGCATAGCACACACACTTGTTGAAAGCAGTAACTCTCAAAAGAGCCTGTGTTCACGGATTTCAAAAGTCCTCCCTCCGTACACTGTCATTTATCTGGATATATAAATCATGCATTTTCAAGGACAGAGAAAATACTGCTGAACAAAAGCTGATGCAAAATTTACCCTTTGAAATATTTAAGAGAATATCACTGTTCGATGAGACAAAATAGACATGATCATATCTTACCTCTGTGATGACCAATAACAGCAGAAGTTTCAGCATCTCTAGCTGTGATGTTGTGATGCCTTCAGGGTGTTTTTTGTGCCTGGAGGCGAGATGTGTGAAGCTGTTTGTCAAAGTGACTTAAGGGAACCACCTCAGACTTAAATTTGACTTTTTTCCTCCTCTCTCTCTCTCTCTCTCTCTCTCTCACTCCCCTTCTTCCTAATGAAACGATATGTCCTTTATTGTTTCAGCAAAATACCAAAGAGCCCAAAGGCTGTAACTCCTCCTCTCGGGGGTCTTTAGGTGGCCCATCAGAGCGGGAGGAGGAAGCTCCCTTTTGTTAGAGGAGGACGTAGATAAAAGCCATTGTCTTGTAGAACTTTACCTTTAGTTTTTAAAACTATATCTTTAAAACACATAGATCATTTCCTGTCTTGCAGATATTTTATTCCCTCCAAAGAATCTACGCTAATATCCCAGTTGAGGACAAATTCACCCTCACAGATTTTCTATAAAAGCGATGTCGGTGTGTCTAGAAGCAAGTTTTATTCCCTGGCTAACAATATTTGATTTCTCCTTTTTTTACATGATATCTTGTGATAGCCTGAAACCCCTGTTTAGAAATACATCATTGTGTTTTCAATTGTCAGTGCCTGAACAAACATAATGTTAGAAAGAGTTAATATGTTCTAGACTCATTACATCGAAATGAAATAAACTGACATTTTTTTTGAGGAATTTACTATTTTAATTTAGATATTTATGAAATATTTTGTACTTGAATTATTTCACTTTATGTATGAAGAATATATGAAAGTGTTATTTATTACATTAAATTTCAACAAATAGAGAAGTTTTCTATGGTATTCTACTTTTATAAAATCCAGCCATATTAGATATCATGTGTTGGTTGGCTGACTCTTAATAGGTGTATTTTCTCTACATTAAATTCATCTTTGGGATCAGCTGAGGCCAGCTGTCACTTTCACCACAACCATGACAAACAAACAAGCAGACCCCAGCTGACTTATGTATACTGTACCGTCACACATTGTACTGAATGTTACGGTGCTGTGTGTGCTCATGGTTTTAGTTAGAGGCAAGACAAAGTTATAACTTTTCTTTTCCCCAGTGGGCGGGTATCTGCGTCAGGTGAGTATTGTGAGGCTGGGCTGTAAAGCTCCCTCAGGACCAGCTATGGACAAACTTGATAGTGCATGAATGTCAAAAGGAGGGAGATGATAGAACTTCACACGCAGGAGATAATCACTGCTGTCAAAGAGTTTAAAGAACAAAAAAAGTTGGTGTCAGATTTCCCAAGTCACCTGTGTATAGTAATTGGTGTGTGCGCAGATAATGTTGCACAGTTGTTTCAAGAATCCTGTTTAGCTCTAAATTACGAAGTACACCATACATGTCAAACACAAGCTCTGTAGGCCACAACCAGGCTTGGGTAAATTTATATCTGGCCCGTGAAATAATATATTTATGGTTAAACTATTTATACATTTTCACCAGATTTCACATATTTTCATCACATTTAAAATACGTTTTAAAAGTTGTTTGGATGCTAGTATCTTATAATGAAAAACTAGCTAAAATAATGCATTATTTTAGATTTTCTTGAAATGAATTATAATTTTCTTGCTGGTTTTGATTGCCTGTAAAAACCTTTCATTGGAAGTGACTCAGTCAAAAATTGCTGACAAATTTGTCTTTATTGTAATAGCCTTTGTTTGTTAATTCTAAAAGATGTCTTGGGAGCAATAAGTTCATACTTCTGTATTAATAATTTATTGTAATAATTGTGGTAAAAATATGGTCAGTTCATGTTTTGGCCCCCTCTGTGATTAAGTTTGACACCTATGATTTAGCGTATCCTTTGCCTGACTGATGAACAGAGCCTTCGCCGCTTGCTAACCATGGTGAACCAAGGATCTGATTAAAGACAAAAACATTAAAAGTAATTATTTTATAGTAATAATAATTCAAAAGTCTATATTCCTGTTTAAATTCAGATTTGCTGGACTTGCTAGAGGTTTAGTCTCTGTAACATTGCTCCTGATCATCGCAAAGAGGTGAAGGAGAAAGAGAATGTTTTCAGTGTCTTGAATGTTTTCTGCACCTGTTGTGTGCCGAAATGGTGGGATCAGCAGTATGTTTATTTCGGACCTCCTCTAGCATTAGTTTTGTCTCTTGAAGAGGACTGAAACCACAGACCAGGATTTCATTCACCTCCAGGGGGTCATTAAGGATTCTGTTTCACACTGCACACTGAGAAATCATGTTCTGTAACTGTGGCCCACTGACATGTTCATTTTGGTACACAGTGAACTGACACAAACACTGTTCAGTGCCTTAACTTTTCAACAGAATGATGTCCTGAAGCAAAGATTTTGTTTACAACTTTCCCAAAATAAAAATGGCTTGTAAACATTCAGCATGAGTCGGCGAATCTCGCATGGTATCTCCTGATGGTCGGTGAGGGTGATCCTGTACTCGTGTTTCTTGTGTTCTGCGAAGCCCTGCTTCACTGTGACCAGTCGGGCCTGTTGATGTTGAACACCGACACCCTCAGCTGTTCTCTGAACAATCACAGGGGACCGTTCAGGAATGCTGTTTGGACACATCGTCTTTCCCGATACCTCCGTAGTGAAAGTCGACACCGCACAACAAAAAGGGAACACAGCAGTTTACGATGGAAACAAAGCCCAGCAACAGAAAGTCCGTAAGAGGACACTGTGTCAGTAGCACCCACGGGCCAACATGTTGCACATTAGAGGCGTCGAATGTGCATTTCTACTAAAAGGACAAAAATTGATACTTATTTGAAAAGAAAGAGAGAGGGAGATTTTCCTGAAATGTAATATTACCAATCTGACCCAGGTTTTATTTGGTTTAATGTTACCTGTTTGGCCTGCGGCTGCTTGTATGCACTGGATAGCTAATTGTTTTCAGACAGGAAAAATCAAAGACAAAAGGATCAGGTGACACAAATGTACAAGGAGCGTTATGGAAAAATAAAGTTCATGTGTACTGCTGAGCAACACGACTATTATTTTTGAGAATATGTGAGGGTCTAGGAAATACATTAACTTATATGGATCTAGTATTGGCCTTAATAAAACAATTTTGTGTTAGAAAGTAATTTTTCCATCTATTGTTTGATTTTTATTTTTACATTGTGATTTCAGGTTTCTTGTTGTATCATAAATGTAGACACAGAAAATGAACACAAACAGGCCCTTAAACATCTCCTTCATATATTGTTAGACATCATCATAGACATCAGGTTTGATCGAGCCGGACGGTTGACGACTACAGAGTAAACTGAGCTGTACCCTGCTGTTATATTGTGTGGTGTTTACTGCTCCCTCCTGGCTGCATGCAGTGCAGTTTCCTGTGTTGCTGAGCCTTGGCCAGATCTGCTGACAGCCTCTTGGCCATTCTGTCTGTGGTCCTTTTCATCCTGCGGGCCACCTCAATAGCCTGGTCCAGAGTTCTGTTCATCTCATCCTCCTGGAAAACAGAGAAAAACTCCCACTTAGTTTAAAAACTGTCAAAGGACGATGTTCTCTAAAACAGTCACCGACATGAAGAAAGATCTCACCTTGCTCCCTCTGCATCTGCCGGCCCTGCTGCCAGTCTTGGTGGGCCCTGATACTGGAGGTGGCATCCTCTGGAAGTACACGTTGCTGGGCAGCAGTGCTGTGTCTGACTGGGTGGAGAACTTTCTTTGATGGGAGGCGGTCTGCAGCAGAGACTGCTCCCTCACTTTATAACTGAATTAGAGGATTGATAAGGAGATAGAATGATACCACTCCTAACAACGCTATGCAATTTATTAGCTATTGATTGTTGCTATGTTTGTGTTATGAATGAGCCGAGTGTTCACCTTGCAGGCAGGCTGCTGGAGGAGGCGTAGCTGACCTGGAGAAGAGGCTTCTGCAGATATGGCGAAGACAACAGAGACAATCTCTGCATGTTGGCTGTTGACCACGGAAACATGAAAGCATGACGGTGTGAACACTAACAAAACATGATACTGCATGTAAATATTTACTACTTGTAAGTAAAATCACTTACTGTGTGGTCTCTGGTTGGCAGGGCTGTCAGGAGCCTCCTCTTCTTTGAAAACGGACGTTTTCACTGACCCATTTCTGTCTAACCCTGATGGAATGAAACAGTCATGTTGTTCCATTTCAGTTCACCCTACTTGTGTAAAGTCCATAAAGACCATCAGTTCACAAACGATAACGGCGTGTGCGTTGCAGGCTCTGACATCTGCTGGATTGCAGGGCCCCATGAAATTTGTATTCACACCTCGGTGTTGCCCTGCCTCCTACAGTCGATTTGTTGAACTGCAATAGGCTGTCAGAGCCCGCTGTCTCAACACTATCTGCGCCTCAAGAGCAAATCATCCACGGTTGACAATAGAAGAACTTTACATATAAATATGAAGAGACACACAGATGTTTTTCGTGTGGGGTGGTGAAGTACTTTTGCTCTTGCTGGGCTCCATGTCTGAAGAGATCCAGTCCTCTATCCTCACCTGACTGGAGCTGAGATGGTTCACATTCTTTCGGCCATTCAGTGGCTCCCACATACTAAAATAAAAGGGAATAAGATTGATGTCCGTCTGCAATTTAGAATTTTCTTATATCATGTGGTTAATTCATAAATGACTCAATTATCCTTCTATTCCTCTACCAATACTGGTTGTGCTGGATGAGCTCCCCACCTGTTGCAGGCTGACCTGCGGTGGCTCCGGGTCCTGGTATTAGACCTGCGCTCCTGTCTGTATTTGGAGGCGAGGTAGTCCATCTTCTGTACGAGGTGTGGCAGCTGGACCAGACCCTCCTGCAGGTCTTTCTTTAGCCTGGACACCTCCGACTGCAAGGCCAGGATCGCCTCGCTGGGTGCACACAGATACAGTTATCCAGATGTCCACTGAAGGAAGGGGGCACTTAAATCATTATGTACCATCAGATATATTGACCTATTACAAGAGCAGGATCGCCGTGGGCTGCCTCTCCCTTCTGCATCCATGGAGGTGCTGAGTATAGGTTCTGATATGTGGTGACGGAGCTGGGCCAGTGGGGTGTGTTCAGCTCTTGTTTGGGCTGTGATAATGAGGATGTTACTCAAACTTTCTCGACCCTCACGCTGCATCAGAGCAATTGATTTTTTAACTGATAATTTTGAAAAAACAGAAAAAAATGTATATACATAATACAATATCCCTTGTCTGATGGTTACCACTGTAAATCAGTACAAAAATGATAATTACCTACATAATCATCATGTTTTGAACAAACACTTATCGTGCATCTGTACTAATTTCAGTATTGGCCTGATGAGAAAAAAAAAAAAAGAGAATTTTTTTTTTGTACGGGATTTGCTCACCCTGCAGCCTGAATGAAGGCACCTTAGTGGTGCTCTCCACCCATTGCTCCACTACCACAGCTGCATCTGACGGGTGGGGATCAGCCCACCGCCGGTTGGTGGGGGTGGCTGAATGGACGGCGGTCTGCAGCTTGGAGCAGGAGCGCTCGCTGTCTGAGCTACTTAGATCATCTTCCTGGGACCGCACACTGCAGATGAGAAATTAATTTAGCCTGACTTATTCTCATAGTAACTATCTACTAGAGCTCATTTTATTGTATAATTCAAAAAGCCACTGTATGTCATTGTTGCTGATGATACACCGATGTGTACCTTTCTGTGAACAAGTTTGGTTGAAGTGATCCAGACGCTGATTGATTCAAGTAAGAGCTCCCAAATCCGCTGTCCGTCTCTGGGCTCACAAGCCTCTGCATTCCAGAAAACCCAGCATCAGTTCAAACAAAGTATCTGAAACGTCAGTGCAGCTTATCTGTTCCATCACAAAAACTGAAACATAATCTAAGTCAGGTGACTAAAATTGTCCAACAATTGCATAACTGTTATCTGTAAGAGACCTGTGATGCAGATGAGGTGTTGAGAGGAGGCTCTGAGGGGCTGATGGTGTTTCGGGGTGCATTGGGGGAAGAGGAGACCTCCACAGCCAGACTCTCACATTCACCCAGATCACAGACATCCACCGGGCTCAGGACACTCTGCGGGGTGCTGCAACTGCAGCCACAACAATAGAGATATTAGAGAGTTGATGCAGCATTTGATATTAATGGCATAACAACACTGGATTGATAAAGGTAGCTCAAAATTTGTGTAGTCCTTACAGTCCTTATGGACCTATACATGGAGTTTAGACTTCACTTTTATATCACAGCACTGACCTCTCAGGTGTCCATTGTCTCCGTCTTGAGGAAGATCTGGCGCCACTCAAGTAGGCTAAGATGTCACTGTGATCTATTGCCTCCGACAAGCCAGAGCTCCTCTCGTCTTCATCCTCTGCCGCCTGGCCGTTCGGTCCCTGCAGAGAGCTGTGCGTGCTCCTGAAACAGAACAGAGGGGAAAACCTGTACATTCAAATGCTCGACAGAACCTGACACCAACACTGCACCTGACATGCTATATCTGCTTCATGGAGGGTCTGAACACAAAAAAAACGTGTGAGCATGAAACAAAACATCAATATCTTGAGTTGCCAGGGACAATGAAACGTATGTGTCCTTGCTGGGATAGCTACTTTGTTTTTTGTTTTGTTTTGTGTACAATTTACACTGAGACTTGTTTGCATTAAAAAAAAAAAAAAAAAAAAATACATATGATTATTTGAACTACCATGAAATGTAGCTGCTGTGTTTAGTGTTTTTCAGTAAAAAGTCAGTTGTCATGAGTTCACTGCTGGGTTGGAGTCTGACATCTCCGCTGGCCTCCTCCATGTCCTCTTTCTGGGTCTCTGTTTTATGGGCCACAGTGGAAAAATCTGCACTAGGTGCCTGAAACATGAGACCAAGTAAGACCATTTGTGGTTAGTGTAGATGTACAGACACACACACGCGCACACACTCAGCATGTCATCCAGGTGAGATGATCAGATTACCATCTCTGGTGGGACAAAGATGTGTTACAGAACAGGATAGGCCAGCCCTGGCTTATTGACACGTTACAATAAACTATACTGTATGCCAGCGCATCTCAAAAAATTAGAATGGTAAGATTTTTCATCAGTTCTTTAAGAGAGTTTTGAATGTATTCTTGTATTATTTCCCATAAACTAATTTTTTTCTTTTTTTTTAGCATTTTACTTTAAATTTTGACAATTAGCGCCTGCAGCTTAAAAAAGTAGAAAAAAAAGCACGTCTCAAAGTTTTTGAATATTTCACTGTAACCGTGTAAGTCAGCATCAAAATGAAAACAAAGAAGGCTTGAAATATTTCACTTCACATGTAATGAAATACAGAATATTGAAAAGCTTTTGATTTAAATCCAAAAAAATAACTTTTAACCATATTCTACTTTATGATGCAGTAGTATCTTTGCAGATAGACATGGACGTCTTTGTTCATGTTTTGCCCATTTCAAACTAAAATGACTGTGCATTTAAGTTTGTAACCTTGGGATTACCCTCATGACTAGTAGCCTTACATGCATTATTTTATTTATTGCAAATTGCCATAAATGTATTCATTGTTGTTGTCTCTGTCATTTTATATTATCATGATGTACAAATTTGCTGCTGTGACAGAATGAATTCAATGAAGAGTTAACTTATTCTAAACCTAATTTTAACTGTTTAGTTTCATGGTGGCGCTAAAGGAAAAAAGCAGGGATCGAAGTGTCCTGTGAATCTGTCTGGTGAGAGAGAATGAGATCGGCTGGGGCGGTGCCAGAGCTTTGGTTACCTTGTGCAGGGATGGTGGAAGTGAGGGCATGGACATGCAGAGAGGCTTCACATATAGCATCTCTTTCGTGGACGTGGGCATCTGCTCGCACACATTATTGTCTATTATCTCCTTTATGTCTTCAAGGTGCATCCCCATCCTGAATATGTTTCCCTCTACAAGCCTACATGGGTTGTAATGCACACAGACACACAGGATGCATTAACAGGACACTGACTCGAGCACGGGTACAGACAGTAGCTGAGTCTGTTCAACCTGTTCGGGTCAAAGGTGCCAGTGTTCCTTGACAGGCCCATGTAGTTTTGCATCTCCAGTGCTCTGTGCTCTTCTTTCTTACTGATGTATTTTCTTTCGAGCTGGTCCTGAGCCTCCATAATGCTCCTCAGCATCTGACAGTGGGCAAATTATCCATTCATCTGCATACAGAAGGGAGTGGGGGAACGACACTAGAAAAATGAGCTACACCTACCATTTGCTGTTCTGCTTTATTTACGGTCACGTTGCTTACGCTCATCTTGAATTCTTCCACCTGAGGAAGAAGAAAAGTCGTAAATTGTCTTGAGTTGCCAATAGCTTAGTACAACCCTGGCCCGTCGTCACACTAACGTTCTTTATGAAGTGGCTGATGATGTCTGTCAGCTCAGCCGTCATTCTCTCCCCATCACTGCGTCCCTCTTCAGAATGGCCGCACGACGCTGTGACGGCTTTGACGTCGCTCTGGGGAGTCCTGTCTCCTACCAGGTAGTGATATATTTCCAGATAATTATGAACAAAATGTCCTTGATATTAGATCTTTGATAAACTTCCACATCTGCTGTATATCTTGTGTGATGAATTTTTGCAAGAGGCGGGTAACACCACCTCATCACAGGGCTGATATATAGAAACAATCATAAGCGCTCACATTCACCACCTGAGAATCACCGATTAATGTAAGTTATTTGGTTTTGCACTGCAACAGAGCCCCCACAGAGAATTGTAGACATGAAGACAACATTCCAAAACTCAGTATTTACGCCCATATGTAAATGTGATGTATGGCATATACAGTATGTCCCTACATCAAGAGTGATATTGTCATGTATGTTAGAAGTATGGCGATATCTTAATATCACATATATTCATTCTCTGGATGCCTGATATAGGATTTTAACATATATGAAATACGAATACTAAACTTTGTGTATATGCATATATTCCAAATGACCTGTTGTGTATGTTGTGAATGCATATGTTAATGATAAGTTTAATTCATATATGCAACTTTATTAAAACAACATACAAAAACTATATGCGTACACACATATTTTTAACACATTATTTTTAAACAGACAAGTTTTTCTCTTATACATATAACATTAACAGATACTGTATACAGATGGATATACTGTGTATTACTATATGGCAGTGCAGTGGTGCAGTGGTTAGCAGGAAGGTCCTGGGTTCAAATCCTGGCCAGGTCAAGGAAAACAAAAGAACATAAAAAGTCAAGGCTGTGTGGAGTGTGCTGTTAACTATTTATGAACTTTATATATATATATGAAAATATAAGCATGATACATACATATTTATATAAAAAAGACATACTGTATATGCCAATGTATAAAATAGTACCAATTTGAAAAAGTTTTCATCCATATTTTGTACATATATTATAGTTGTGTATGAATGGGTACTTGATAAAGAAACCACTGATATACTCAAGCAAAAAATCTTTTACCTTCCATTTCACCAAAGTGCTTCAAGAGCCAAGAAAATATGTTTGTGCGTCTGCTGTCATCTGAACCCGTTTGTTTCTATGGAGATCACTTCACTGTGTAGCTTGCAGGGAGCACAGCAAAGTGCTGACCTGTCGTAATATCAGATGTCAGGGACACGGGGGTACCTGAGTGCGCGGGTTGAGGAGCCAAGGATCCAAGATGGCTGCCCTCAACTGCAGCTAAGTTTCCCCGATGATCCTTGCTGCACCCTAAATAGAGCATCTGTTCTGAAGACAATTGGGCCTGTGAAAAGAAAAGAGAGCCATACACAGAGCACTGAAAATAGAGCTCTAAATTAAAACTGACTGAGGTAACAGCTTTTAACTTACTAGTCTCATTTGATCTAAAGGGGTTTCTTCCTCGGCACATCTGGTTAATAACTTAACAAATTCAGCCTAAAGAAAGATAGAATGAGAAAAATGTTAATCCCACAGTCTATGCACACAAGTCATTTCTGGTGCTGTTTTAGAGAGTTACAAGCAACAGACACCTGATTGTACAGATGAAAAGTAAACTGCACGTTCTCTACCTTGTCTGTGTCCTCGAAGACGTAGGGCTTCTCTGATGGCTGGACCGAATCCTCCAGCACTCTGCTGATCACCTCCAGCATCCCCGGAGAGGACTGAGTTCGGTGTATGGTGCCGACGCTCAGAGGAGCAGTTCTGGCTGCTCCGCTTGGAACTTTGGGGATTTTCACTTTGGGGGCAACTTTGGAGAAATCAGGAGGTGGATAGTGGACTTGGCCTTGGCCGTACTTCATCTCGCTGAAGGACCTGGCGCGCACAATTGTCACTCTTTGTGCTTGTTCCTCTTCTTCAGCCTTTTCCCACTTTGCTACATCTACACTTGTATTCACGCTGCCTCCAGAAGTGGATGTAATGCTGTCAGGGGCAGCAGAGGTGACATTATCTCTAAACTTCACTAACCTTGAATTTTTGGATGCAGTATGACTTTTTTCATCAGTCCTGTTGGAGCAGAAACTCTGATTAATCTCAGAATTAGATACAAGGCTGTGTGAGTGGTGATGTGTTGAAGCCGAGCTTAAAACAGTGTCATCCATGCTCTCTAGCAGGGACACTTCTGGCAGGGTCTCTGCCTCGATCAGCCTGCCTGGCTGCAGCAACTCCTCCTGGGTGAAGTGCTGCAGAAGCACATGATTAATGTCTGCAGGACAGTGGCATGAAGCTGCAAAATGACTTGGCTTTAAAGCCTCAAAAAATTTTTCTTGTTTCGTTCTTGACAAAGTTGCAGGCTTCTCAGAACGGCCCTCAAAAGACACTGTGCGCTCCACAACATCATCTCTATTTTCTGTGTTACATTCAGGTAAACCAGGAGCGTGTGGACTTGCGTGAACAGTTTCTCTCCCGTCAGAGCCCATGCTGCCCTGAGAAAGAGCAGTCTGCTTGAAGTAGGGGCTTCCAAGGTGACCATCATAAGGTAGCTCATCCTGATCCTCGTCGCTGGTGTTCTGGCCCAGGTCTTCATACCTCTGGCTTACATCGTGCACGGTGGCTGGTCTTTGGGCAGACACATGCGACATGCTGCCCTTTCTCTCCTCCATCCTCTCACTGTGACTGCTGACATCACTGGACTCCGAGGAGGTGACATCTAAGTCTGACAGCTCAGCACATACAAAATGATGAAGTCGGCTCTGTCTTTACAGTTAATCTTTTGTAAGACTGCACAGCATTAACAATCACACCTGCTCTGTGACACCGTCAGTGTCACAATTCCAAGCATCGCTTTAAATATCTGATCATTGTTGGTCCTGAAACATTACTTGACATCAAACAAGGTCTACAAATACTTTCATAAATTACCATTAATGATCTGTAGTGCAGAGCAACAGTAGCAGTAGCAAGAGTATCTTTTTTTTTCAGGTGTGCCATTTTTTTCTCTTTTTTTATACCTTTTTATTTTTTTTTAACTCATCCATTGGTGCACAATAATAAGATACAATAAAGACAAGCAAACGGTACAAATACAAAATGAATACACATTTTGACAACAAACAGTTAGTTTTAACTTTTAAAAAAAGTTTATGTGGGCTGCCTTAAACTTGTAATATTTTATAATGGTTCAACGTTAATTCCACTTGTTCTTAAGTTCATTGTGTACTTAAATGGCTTAATATTTCTGATGCATGTATATAACCGTCTACATCATGCATATGCGTTCACAATATCTTTGAACTATATGTAATTCGTTAGAATTCACAGATTTACAGACAGTTATATAGCTTTTGCACGTCATTAATAATTGTATGCACCTAATTTTAATCTACTGCTATGTAGCCTTCAGTGGCCTATATAACAGTTTTTTGTTTATTTTTGCTTATGGTTGTTCAGATTTGTTGTCCTTTTTGATCTGTTTCTCTTATTTCTGTTGGAACTGGACACTTGAGGACAATAAAAAATGCTCTTATTTCGACGTGGGCACACATACTTGTTTGGATGGTGTAGTGTATACCTCAGATATGATGCATTTTAACATCCAACAAAACAGGAAAATAAAGAGCGATGGTTGACGCCAGGACGTACCACTGAGATGAACACTGGCATCGGAGGCTGGCGACTCCGTCTGGGACAGATGTAAAGCTAAAGAGTTCTCCAAATCATTCAAGTGGAGACTTTCGTCCTCACTAAGGTCGACAAAGATCCTTTGCTGAATACACTTCTCCCAGAGCACATTGGGCTTGTCCTGTCCCTGAACATCCTCATCGGATTCCTCTGCTTCTCCCTTCATGGACGCTTTGAAAAGGTCAGCCTCTCCTCACCTGTGTTAGACGGGGGGTAAGAAAGGAGGATGGAGCACTTAGCAACGGAACTTGAGAGCTGAAAACACCTGACTAAAATGTGCTAAGATGACAGTTATTTAACAATCAATGCATTGTGTGGACAGAGGTTTGTGTGACACAAGTATGTATTATGTTTGTAAGTCCTGCATCTTAAATGTTAAGCAAAAGGTGTTTCCATATCATAGTAATGATATCATCAAATGTTGTACTCTTATGTGTGTGTCTTCATCACATTTTTATTTGCTGTATTATCTGTGTGTTGAGAAGGTCTATGTATATTTGTTTAACATCAACCTACCAGGGGGACTAGGGATAGAAATGACTCTATGTCATAATCTGGCACATTTACATTTCAAAGTTCATTAATATGCACTGTCCCTATCTTTTTAAATAGTGAAATAAAAGGTGTGAAGTAGAATAAGAATGCAATACTTGCATCGTTAAAAAATTCATTGCTACCACAGGTGAGCGAGGAAATGTGTAGTGCATCTCAAAATATTAGAATATTCCATTGTAACTATAAACCATAATCAGTTAAATTAATTTTTAAAAAGTAATAATGTATGTGCAAGTAATACGGGATATATGACAGCTTAACTTTTTAAATAAAAAAAAAAACTTCTCGACAATATTCTATATAATATATTGAAGATTATTCTGGTCTTACATAACAAGAGAGCAACCTAAGGTCGGCCTGCTACGGTGCACCTCACCTCAGAAATCCAGAGTCTGCAGAGCTGCTACACGTTGACCCCCACTCTTTTTGTGGTGCTGTGGCACTAACTTACTCCGGTTTTAAAACGATCCTCCAGCAGCACTGCGACATCAGCCTGAAGCTGTCGCTCCCTGCCTCAGCTTGCGAAAAGCCACCGTGTTCGTGCATCTTTCTCTCTTGACATATGGTTTATATATGGACAGCTTTAGTTTCGGTAGCGTCATTAATAATGAAACCCGCACTCGGCAGCGCTGAACGTCTGGAGCCGGGCTGGCAGCTCTGCAGGCAGGGAGTCTGGTTGCTAGGTGAAGGTGGTGAAACCATGGGTGAAACCTCAACCACAGGGCCAATGAAGAAGTCACTTAGGTACACAGGCAACAAAATAAATACTGCATAAGTTTTACAGTACTGTTTTTTTAAATATTCACTTCCCTCTTGTGTCGCAGATGACCAGTAAAATGGTCTTTATGACTTACTTTACGAGTGTTATAACTTTAATGCATCTCAGTGTATCGGCTGACTGACAGCTTGATGATGTCAGCGCGTCATTTCTTTTATATTCAAATCTATTGGTCCAATGACCGTTATTGTGGGCGTGGTCATCTTTGAATGTCGTCCTCTGATTGGCTAGTCTACGAAAACACGTAGAGTAGTACAGCAGCACGGTTTGTCTTCACCTCTGGCGAAATTAAACCGAACTTTTCTGAAAGTTAAAGAAAATGTACGGGTAGGATAGGTATATCACAGCCCACGAGTTACAGACGCCCGTTTTAGTCTTCATTTTATCGGAGCTGAGTTGAATTCTTCTCAGAGAGTAAAGAAAAGGAGAGCCATTGTTCGAACTGGATCGTCTAACGTAAGTTTAAAGCTAACATGCTAGTCTTCATTAGCTGGATGTGAAAACTTCACTGTGTAACCCGAGGTGGGATGAATTTAGCCGAGCTTGGGGTGTCGAGCTGCTGCTCAACATCTCTCGGTGTTTTCCGTAATGTGCCGTGTTTACGATCCTCTCTCCAAACTTCCCCGCGGAGGCTGTAGTCTGTCTGTCTGTCTGTCTGATTGGACCTCATACTGACATGGATGCGTCCTGTAACGTTAGAAATTAATCTCTCACCGATCAGTCAAAGTTCCACAAATAAACGTTTGTTGCTGTTGGGTGTACAACAATCACAAGCATATGTTGTGTCTCAATATATTGTAATGTTTTAAATATTCCGAAATTAATATAGTTAATGACAGGTTTTTTTTTGCATTTTTGCATGTGTCTTACCTTATGATTAATACTTAAATATGTTAATACTTACGTTAACATTACTTACAACGTGTTGTTGCAGTAATACACAGTTATACACCCACACACACACTTATCTGTGCACGAAGCATTGACAAACATCACTGTCACACCACCCTGATCTTGAATATATTGAATTTTCACTAAGTTTCCAGTTTATGAGACACAAATAGCTAAAAATACTGCAGTACGTGCTAAAAATCTTACTTTGTTTACACTGATATAGGAAGTTTTTTTGAGTGACATTCTTTCATTCATTCAGAGCACTGTTGAACTGTATTACGTGTTACTTCTTTCCTCCTTGTTATTAATTTGATATATCTATATTATGCACTTAATTACACTTAATTCTAGGCTGGTTAAACTGGAATTTATTATCAAATGGAGTTCTATAGTTTTAAGTGTATATATTAAACATACTTCAGCGTTATAGTGTTTAAATACACAAGTTTTCGTACACAGACTGTGAAGTTTTCCTGTAAACAAAGATTCTGTTTACTGTCAGTGTAAATAGGTGTGTTGGCCAACAAATGTGTTGTACCAGTTGTAAAACATCATTTATCTTAAACATGTAAAACCTGAATTGCTTACATCCATTGTTTACTTGTCGTCTGTCCTCCTGCCTGCCTTTGCTGACACACAGCTGCTGCATTTCTTGCTGTATTAGCACCATCTGGAGAACAATAGCCTGCAATCAGTGCAGAGAATTGGCAGGTCAACTGCATCCTTGTGCAACTAAACTGG
>KV751338.1:3254598-3303052 GCA_001698575.1 Mola mola
TAGTGCGTTATTCACGATCTGCACACTTTTCCTTTCAGACTGTCCAGATATCCTGTTCCTGTGAGGAAAAATTACCGGTCAGTATCCCAGCACTTATAGTTGTTGCTTTTCTTTTGTTTTGGTGTAGGTTTTTGCTGACTCATGGTGTTCACTTTGGTCACTGTTACACCACTAGTCCATATTTAGATTTTGCTCTCATTGGCAGTACTCATTTTCATGCATCAATGAGCCGTAAGCTCAAATGAAATAGATCACGCCTGCTGTGCGTTTAGGATGAAATCCTGTCCTGTTTGTGGTCCAAAGAGTCAGTAATTACCTTCACTGAGCCTTTCATTAAAAAACAAACCTCTTGTTTCATTGATGGGTTTCTTTAGTCTTTAATGACTTCTTTCTGTTACACACTTGTTCATGCTTACTGTAGCTGTTAGAGTAGAGAAGGTCTCCCTCAAACACACCCTGTTGGCGCACAATGTTGGAAAAGGTTCAAACACTGTCTGGCACACATTAATGGGTGGTTGTAAGGCTGTGCAGGAACATGTAGTGTGCAGAAGTCCAAAGCCCTGCCCATAACCACTGATATTTACACAGGAGCAGAAGGAAGAGGCTGTTGAACACTTGGTTTTATTCTCATACCTTTTGTTTTTCAGGTTCAGTAGTCAGAGTACGTGGACCAAAAAAAATGCATGAGGCATTTTTTGAGTTATTTGCATGAGATACAAGCCTCTTTAGAAAAAAACAAGTGCTATAATGGCAGAAAAATTACCCTCACTTCATAGAGTAAACAAATCAAATGTGTTTTTAGCAGAGAGTAGACCCTCAAGTTTAATTTTGAATTTCTTCTGCCTTTTCAATGAGGTTAAGTTACCAGTCCTCTTAATCATAGTTGAACATCAGATTCTGAAATCAACATTTGTGGTTAAGTTGTTGCTTGTTGTCAAAGCCGTTGCTATTTAGGTTGTTGCCCGCTTTTATAATTTTGCTTTTGTCACTCAGTGAGCTCAGTTCTGATGTAACACGCACCAAAAAGGAACTACTCAGCAGGCTTGTTGTGGATCATAGGTCCTAATCCAAGTTTCTTTATGGACACCCGTAGACCTGCAGCGATTAATCAAATAGTCCAACAATAGCAAATAAGTCTTGTTTCGAACAAATTATCTTAAATTATTATTAACAATATGTAGAATTTTATGTTATATTCAACAAAATATAAAGTAATAATTAAAAGGAAGATTTTTTTGTGACATACACAACTGTAATGATGCAATGAAGTGGTTCTTATGTTTTGATATTTAGATTTAGCACATGCAGATTAAGAACAAGTGTTAGCGTGACCTTATGCGTTATGTCTGGCTGAACATTGAAAGCAGACACAGTGGTCATTTACGACACCCAATCTGTAAAATGCAATGCAATTTATGTGCCAGTGCTGTGTATTAGCTGCCTCGCATTGCTTTTGTGTCATGTGTCATATTTTCGCTGTTATTTAGTATAAAGAATCAGCCCAGTTTGCTTAATGCCTGGACTTTCCCACTTCGCATGTTGTGTGTGTGGGTGGACTGAGCAGGTTGATGGGTTAAACTTCGGGACAAACGGGTGTTGCTTGTGTGATCTCATGGAGAAATTAGGTAATAGTTGGCTCTGGTCTCTTACTTGGTGCAGCAGTCTTATCCATTCAGGTTTCTTATCATTGTCCTTTCTTTGGTGGACTTTTGACACATACAGCAGCTTTGTTTGGTTTGTTTGGGTTTTTTTTGTTGTTTTTTTTTTCCGCAGCACTTCAGTTTTAGTTTAGTGGACTATTTATCTTAACATTCTTGCTGGTCTTCCTTTTTTCCCAGAGACTTCCCTCCACATGCTCTGGGAGATGATATTTTCCTGCCATCTCTGCTTGCTTGGGTTGCAGTCATTGCTTGATCACCTTGTAGCACCTTTAGAGCACACGTGCACATCTCCAAGCCTGGATGAGTTGAGTCACGGTCTTAGGTTAGATTGACAGCTTGCATTCATTCCCACCCTACTCTCTCACTTCCTGCCTGCCCCCTTCTCGTGCACGCTGCTGTTTGGTGAGGGTTGCCATGGCACCATGTGGCCAGAATGAGGCTTCACACACAGCATCTTGTGTTCTCTTCACAGAGGGCAGCTACGAGAGTGAGGTATGCTGACGCAAAACACGCAGTATATGAAAGCGGCCGTGTGGACTGCCGCTCAGGACTCTGCAGCTGTCTGACACTCATGGGGTCAACCCCCCCGTCAACATTCAGCAGAGGGACACTTTACGAAGTTCTCTGACATTTTTTCTTTGTTCACCTCCTTACGTCCAGTTCTTTTTGATCATTTTTTTTTCTATCTTGTTGGCTCATTTTTAAACGCAACCATTTTTTCGGGAACAAGACTGGGATTTTCCCTCATATTATGCACATCAATGGATACCAGTGGCGCAGTGGTTAGCACGCGAGCAAAGGAGGAGTCCTTTCATGTCCGCTACAGGTAGGAATCTCTCAACAAAGGTATGGTTGTAGAGTAGATTCCCTGGTTCAGTTGTCTTCTTTAAAACATTTTTGCTGTTAGAAGGGACTGCCAATGAAAATACTGGCTGTGCATTAAGAGAAGTAATGATATCTTTATTTTTGTAATTATTTTTAATGCCTTTGAGATAAGTTGTCAATGTCAGATAACAGATAAAGTTTAGGTAAAACTGTCATGCCCTCTATACCGTGCTTTTTGTAAATGTGTTGACTAAAGTTGGCCAAACATGGGTAAAGAGTTCTGGCAGCAGGTGCGACACGCCTAACACAGACCTGCTCCAGTCGGCTTCAATATTTCAAAAGCCCTGAAAAATTCATCACTGCTTACTTTGTTTATCTCCACACATGTGTCCAACTCACTTTGTTTGAGCAGGAGTCTGTCTGCGTCCATGACTTGATTCCATTACATTACACTACAGAATCAGCTTGCATCTGACACATCTAATAAAGCTGCTTAGCACTCACCAGTGCTCTAATCTACAGACGGCACACTCCACAGCTGTAATCTCAGGTGACCAGGTCAGAAGAGAGAGCCTGGAAAGAAGGAAAGCAGATTAGCTGAGAACTTGCTGAATGAGCGGTTTCTTTGCACCCATGCAGAGGAAGTTAATACTGTGACAGCATCACCTGCGTCTCCATGCGCGTTTTCCACTGCGTGATAATAAAATACTCCTGTGACGTCAGATGAACAATTGTATTGAGTTCTCAGGAGAGGAATGCTATTTTTTAAAGCCTTTTTTAGAGTTAATTTTCTTCTTTTATTACAAAATACTAACTTGTGTTGAGTTGCTTTCTTCATGCTTAAAAGAGAGAGGAGGGGCTGCAGCCTGCAAGTGTTTGGTAGATGCCTGTCAGATGTTCCATGTGCTGTTGTCGTTGTGGGACACAAAAAGTGAGCAGGTAGGCTAGCATTTTCCACAACTACAGCTTTGTAGACGTATGTTGTTAACTTTGGAGTAAACAGAAAGGTGGCCTCTCTAATTTAAGGCTGAAGACTGCCGATTACCTGAGCTTTATGGACCATTCACCATGCCATGTGTGGCTTTGTTCGCAAATTACAGCCCAGCCAGGTGATGAGATGAGCTACTTCAGCTGGAGTTTTCCATGTCATTTTAACAGCAGCGCAACGACTATGTAAGCTGTTGCTTCATGTGAGAAATCCAGACTGATGTGTCTTTGAATGAGTGTTTGTGAAGCAGTTTTGGAGAGCTTTCAAACAAAACCCTGGGTGGGTGCAGGAGGAAAGCTTAACATAAACACACTGAATAGACCTTGTGTGGAGTCAATGCCATTGCAACAGTAACGTGTCCTTAAAGCAAAAGTTGGCAAGCCACCCCTCTATGCTTTTGGTATGCCATTAAATCTAAAAATAATTTGTGTGCCTATTGTCTGACGCTGCTTTCATCTGGCTTTGAGGCCACCTCGTCTAACCTCATTTGTCCCTCCACAAGGCAAGGCTGTACAGTTTTTGCAGGGGAATTAAAAATGTTATCCTACATTTTTATGATAATTCGCTATAAGAAGTTTTACTGCTACATCCAGTGAATTTCTTTATTTCATTTAAAAGATAAACTCTTTATCCCCCCCCCTGCAAATCTCAGTCATTGAAATATTTTTGATGACGTCCACAAAGTAAAAGTGTTTATAAAGTTCAGCGTAAGCTATTGAGAAAAAAGGAATGAATTTGCATATACATAGTTTGATTGAAAATATTTGCAAGTAATATCCCATAAAGCATATACATCTTGCAGTCTGTGAACTAAACCATAATGAAACTCTGGTGTGGGTCATAAGGAATTTAAACTACTTTAACTTCTAAAGCAGGGCTAATAAAAAGCAGAATGTCACTGAAATGCATTTAGTTGCTCTCTTTCTCTTTTAATTTGAAAGGAACTTACTGAAATTTGTGATACAGGAAGTCAGATTAACCATAACAAACAAACCCCAGTTCGAGCCATTGTTTTCTGTGGGTGGAAGGAAGCTAACCAACACTCCCTGTTGGAAGCTTTTTGCTTAGAAAGAGATTTTGTTCCCTGGTTGCGAGTGAAGTTCTTTCAGTTTGCTGTAGGTTTCAGTCAGAGAAGATATATAAGACCAAAACTTTTCAATATTTGTCCTAAAGTGTTGTGCTTGGATTCGAGGCACTTTGGTGGTGCCCGGTAAGGGGAGAGTAAAAGAATTTTCCAGGCTGACTCTGCTTGTGTTTGCTGCAGGATGGAGGTGTCTTGCTTGGAGCTGGCGTTGGAGGGGGAGCGGCTCTGTAAGGTGGGCGACTACAGAGCAGGCGTCTCCTTCTTTGAAGCTGCCATCCAGGTGGGCACAGAGGACCTTCAGATGCTGAGTGCCATCTACAGTCAGCTGGGCAATGCTTATTTTCACCTGCATGACTACACAAAGGCCCTGGAGTTCCACCGACACGACCTTACCCTGACCAGGTTGGAACTGCACAACGCTCCCGATGGCTCTCTAATATGTTTACTGTTGCTAACATGATGTGTGTTGGATAGAACGATTGGTGACCTGCTTGGAGAAGCCAAAGCCAGTGGAAACCTTGGCAACACATTAAAGGTGCTGGGACGGTTTGATGAAGCTGTGGTTTGCTGTCAGAGGCACTTGGACATAGCACGAGACATTAATGACAAGGTGAGTGTACGCGACATTCCACCACATCCATGATCATGTTAAAGCTGAAATATTCTGTAGTGTAGATGGGGCATTCAGAGGAAACCACCCTTCACGCAGTGACACCTTTTCCCTGAATGTGTGTTAGGTGGGCCAGGCAAGGGCTCTGTATAACTTCGGGAACGTGTACCATGCCAGAGGAAAAAGTATCTGCTGGAGCGGAGCGGAGCCTGGAGATTTTCCAGAGGAGGTCATGACGGCATTGAGGAAGGCAGCCGAGTATTATGAGTAAGTGCCCGTACAGAGCAATGCTGGCGAATATGTGCAGGTGACATGTTAACCACAAAGTGTTTATCTATTTGTTTCCCAGTATTAACAACATTTGATCATATGTGTATTTTCAGAGCAAACTTGACAATAGTGAAGGAGCTTGGGGACCGCGCAGCTCAGGGTCGAACCTATGGCAACCTCGGGAACACACACTACTTGTTGGGAAACTTTCGCAAAGCTGTAGCATCTCACGAGCAGGTGGTGTAACCCTTAAATTATCAAAGCATACTGTTTTTTTAAGGTTACATGATCCTTTGACAAGAATTATAAATACTCACTACTTACTAGCATTAGTTAGTCTAACAGGAACAATAAAACATGTTTGCTCTGTCTCTTCCTCTGCGCAGCGCCTGCTCATAGCTAAAGAATTTGGCGACCGTGCGGCAGAAAGACGAGCATACTGCAACCTGGGGAACGCCTATATTTTTCTGGGGGAATTTGAAGTTGCAGCTGAGCATTACAAGTAAGCCACAGCCCACGCATAATCCTTTCTGTCTTTATTGGTATTAAAAAATGTGCCAGGACATGCATACACAGGCAGAGCTAAAGAACTGCTATACAGTATAGAAGATACATTTTTCCTTAAGAAGGAAATGCTGTCACTTGTTTTACTTATTTAAACAGATATAAATTTGGTCAGTGTACTTTTAAAATGGATTTCTATGCTCATAGTGCAGCAAACTTGCTATAACCAGCAGGGTTAGTGGAGGGTTAAGTGTTGTGTAGACAAGCAGAAGCAGATATGGAGGCCTCTCTGCGGTGTTTTGAACGAGCATATCCGCGTGTTTGTCAGGAGGACGCTGCAGCTGGCGAGACAGTTGAAGGATCGAGCCGTGGAGGCCCAGGCCTGCTACAGTCTGGGTAACACCTATACACTTCTCCAGGATTATGAGAGAGCTATAGACTACCACCTCAAACACCTCATCATCGCCCAGGACCTCAACGACAGGTACGCACTCGCTGCATCCATGCTGATGTCTCCCATATTACAACCGTGACCTGATACTGGTACTTGTGATGAAACGTGGTTTTGCGCAGGATTGGGGAGGGCCGTGCATGCTGGAGTCTTGGAAATGCCCACACTGCACTGGGGAACCATGACCAAGCTATGCACTTTGCTGAGAAACACCTGGAGATCTGCAAAGAGGTAAATGATTGTGCTATCAAGTCTTCCTCAAAGCAATTAATGTTTAAACAGAAACAGAACATGTATTTAAGTAGTAAAATGAACCTCCCTCTCTCGTGCATGTGTGCGTTCTGTCTTCGTAGACTGGAGACAGGAGCGGCGAGCTTACAGCTCGCATGAATGTGTCAGATCTCCAGATGGTTCTGGGTCTGAGCTACAGCACAAACAACTCTACACTGTCAGAGAATAAAGACATCGACTACAACCTGCACGGTAGGTTGGTCAAAGGCTGCACATGTGTTTTTAACAGTGCAGTAGGTGAAAGAAGTGGTTACATTGTTTGTGGTTTAGGAGCGAGGCCCAGAATGAGCAGAAGACACAGCATGGAGAACCTGGAGCTGATGAAGCTCACCCCAGACAAGATGAATGTAAGAACTTTGGCAAGTTTGGAACCAGGGATATTTGGATAGTTCATCTCTGGTCATTTTCTCACCATCTCTTCCTTTTGTGTTGAAGGGTCAGAAGTGGAACAGCGACATCTTGACAAAGCAGTCCAAACCATCGATGGCTAAGAGCTCCTCCAAGCTGTTCTTTGTAAACCGTTTGCGTGGGAAAAAGTACAAGACTGGTGGTTCTAGTAAGGTTCTTCAGGACACAAGCAACACCCTGGAGAGCAGCCAAACGCCCGCTCAGGGACCACACAAGGTAGGGTACAGTACACTTTCAGGGACTGGGTGCATTTAGCTGATAACCACACTTCCCTTGACCCCATTTGGTTTCCTGTCAAACATTTTTATCATGTTCCCTTGTTAGCGACTCAGTCCTGACATGCTTGGAGACGAGGGCTTCTTTGACCTGCTGAGCCGCTTCCAGAGCAACCGTATGGATGACCAGCGCTGTTCAGTGCAGGATAAGGGCAGCAGGTTATCATTAAACAGCGGCCCAGAGTCACCGCCTAAAGCCATCAGGAAGTGTACGTCCATGCATTCACATCAAAAGTCCCACAATTCTAATAGCTAACTTCTGTAACACAATGAAATCAAACTTAGCTGGTTATCTTACACATCACTGACTCTCTCTGTAGCTGTATCAGAGTCAGCCAACGTCTCGTGCAGCCAAGGCCCACGATTAAAGGAGACGTCGGCAGCAGGAGGAAGCCTGCCTGGCCTCCGGCTCAATCAGAACAACAGCCAGGCCGTGCTCAGCCACCTGATGGCCAACGCTGACAGCGCCGAGCCAGACGACCAATTCTTCGATATGCTCGTCAAGTGCCAGGTACCCAGTACCACCAATACTGTATGTGGGCGCCATTTTCTGTTTTGTGTCCTCAGTGAGATCTCAGATTAACGCCGTCTTCTTTTCTGCAACTCTGCCAGGGCTCCCGTTTGGATGACCAGCGCTGCGCCCCTCCCCCTCCTCCAGTCCGAGGGCCAACCGTCCCAGACGAGGACTTCTTCAGCCTCATTATGCGCTCTCAGGCCAAACGAATGGACGAGCAACGTGTGACGCTGCCCTCTGTGGCGAAGGCCGCAGCTAGGCCTGGCTCCAGCTAAACTAAGCGCTAAAGGGATGGCCACGTTTTGAATTTTTAATCTCATTAAAAGGTGTGAAGCAGCTCTTTGAAAGACCGGTCAGCAGTCACACAGAAGAAAACCTCATCTCTCTAACTCGTCCTGTGGGACTAAGCAAAGCACTATCAGCATTGTATGTAGTAAACAGTCTGGAAAATGTCTCCATGACATGTTGCGCACAACATGAATTGTCAACATTATCAGGAACAAATTTTTTTTTTTTTTATCCTTGTGTTCTTTCAAGATTTGTCAGATTTCATTTCACCGTATGTGTGTTTTTTAATACACAACCAGTTATGTTTGTGTTTGTTTTTTATGATTGTTGTAATTATGTTATCTGCCGTCCTACCACTATGACGTCATGCGGTTCTATTCACAGCAGTGTCTTGAGTCCGTGTTGACAAAGGTGTAGCACTCTCCATATATTTTGTTTATATTTGTGGGGTTTTTGTGTGGGGGGGGAGTTTGTTGTCTCCAATTTCAGGAAAAGGAAATGGTATTTTAAGCTAAATGATAAAAGAATGACTCTAACCCATGTACAGCTCCGATGCTCTTTTGTGCTTAATGTTTCGGTGAGGTGAAAGGAATAAAGCCTCATACATTCAGCCATTTTGTTGTGACTTTTTACTGTTCATTTTACAAAGCACGAATGACACCGCTTGTGTAAAAGACACTTTATTGAATGTACCAGCAGACTTTGAGTTAGCCTAAATTAAGTCACCTTTAAAAACAAGAATTAGAAAGGCTTAATACAAGAGCCACAAGCATTTCAAAAACATACTAATAACTGTACATACAAACTCAACTGAAATAAATACATCTACAGTATGTATGCATTAGTATTTTTCCCTTATTTGTTAAAATAATATATACTATAACATAAAAACAAACTGCATCTTTGTACGTAAATCAATATTAGTCAATGTTAAAAGACAAAGTGCGCATTTAATATAGAAGAAAATAATACGGGAATATGCCCCAAATACTGGTTGTAAATAACTACAAAACACCCACTTGTCCGTTCAGATTTCATTGTGCATATGGTTAGACCCTCGTCACAAGAGAAGACTGCCACCTACTGTTGTTAAATTATTACAGCAGTGGACAAACCAAAGCTATAGAAAACTGTAATGTATTTTCCTTTGATGCTGACATAATAATCTTCCATTGCAAGCAAACCACTGTAACAGCTTCAGCACAAAGACACTCATTTTCAAATTCAAAACAAAGTCACAAGCTAATTTACACGTTTTGAGATGTAGTAATGCAGGGGGTATAGTGACATTACACATCCCACAGGGGAGCAACAGATAATACTACCTCATCAGATACTGCCTCCTGATAAGTAAAGCACTGAAAAAATACATTTGACACCATAAAGTCGACTCCGGTTGTCTCAAACAATTGCAGCAACAACAGCAGCTCTAGAGAAATTCTATGCAAAAAGCTGAGGGAATGTAGGGTTCCTTTAAATGCCCGAACAAATTTGATCTTTGCTTAATTAATTTTACATTTTGGATTTATGGAAACTCAAGGAAGGCACCATCATGAACAAAGCATTGTGTCCTGTAAACTCAACAACTCCATGGTGAAAAGGACATGCAGCAGCAACTGATTGGGGTGTGTGTGTGTGTGTGTATGTGTGAGAGCAGTTACGATGCAGGAAGTGTGTTACGTCAGCGTGAACGATTGATCCTGGGGCCCACTTCAGAAAGCTGGTTTAGCGAAAACCCTGAAATGAGGGAAACTCTGGATTTTCCATTTCAGAACGTGAGGTAACTCAATGTCTTTATGTTAGTGAGCCCGCTGATGAAGAGGCTGTATTAGTTCTCAGGGCTCTACACATACACATCAGGATAAAATTGTGAGGCCCTGACTAGACATATTTTCATTTCTAAATGACTGCCTATGTGAGCAATACCCTCACCGTTTTTCTTAACAGACTATCAGATATGTACACAACCTCCTCCAACCTCACATCACATCACCCATTGTGGACGTGCTCTTGCATTCCAGCAGATGTGTTGCATCACGATTATGTGACCCTTTTGTTCCAAGTTTTGCCCAAGTGCTTCTGGCATGATGGAAGTTCGCCAACATTATTACCAATAGTTAATAAAATGTAAAATGTAAACTGCGTTAGCTTCCTAAAACCAAATTTGCCAGGAAGACTTAAATCATGCCTGGTGCTTTTGTCAATCCAGGGGCTCAGGTTCCAGGCTCGCAACAAGGTAGGATTGCTTTTACATGTATGTGTGTGAAAACAGCATTATGTTGAGGATACAGTGAAGTTTAGGATTAGATTCAGAATTGTTGAACCTCCTTCCTGAAACTGTTTAAATCCAAGGACTTCAACAGCTGCAGTGATGAACGTAATGTGAGTGACAAAAAGAAAACTGAGACCATGCAAAATGTGCTTTTGATGCATGACAGATTTTTAGCCATTTCGTTTCCTCCAGACAAGAGTGAAAGGCTCACCTGTGAGTGTGTTGATGCATGTACGTACAATGGCTGTGTGTGTGTGTGTGTGTGTGTGTGTGTGTGTGTCTTTTCAGGCTAGAAGTGTGTGTAAAGTGTGTGACAACAGTGCTGGTAATGCAGGAGTGTGTGTGTGTGTGTGTGTGTGTGTGTGTGTGTGTGTGTGTGTGTGTGTGTGTGTGTCTTTTCAGGCTAGAAGTGTGTGTAAAGTGTGTGACAACAGTGCTGGTAATGCAGGAGGAGCAGTGCTGTTTTAAAGGACTGTGTCTTTTAGGTCACAGCAACTGTGTACAGTATGTGTGAGGGTTTGTGTTACGGGTTGTGTGTCCAGAGTGTGACAGTGCGGTCAGCAGAAGATGAGAGGAAGGACAGGTCTTGTGTGTGCCATCGACATTGAATCACCTTGTCGCCGTGCTCTCCTACGACAGTCAGAGGCAGCTGCTTTGTCAGGTCGCCTGGAAACAGACACAGAGTTATATATACTGTAAGAGAGAAAACAAGTCTGCTTTCGTACTTCCTGAAATAGATTCAACAGAATGCCTTAAATATTCCTCAGAGACTTTGTCATTCTGCAGTGACATGAACCCAAACCAGTTTTGAGATTTTGAACTGTGTGACACATTATCTTGCAGGTAGAAGCCTTTAGAAGATGGTTGTAATGTGGTCACAATGGAATCAACATGTCCACATCAGCTGTGGCATTTTTCTCCATGCCCACTCAGCTGGAAATAAGGTGCCCATCTGCTTCTACGCAGGCTCTCTTGCATACAGTTGGTGCAGATTTTTCTCTCTTGGGGAGTATTCTCTGTAAACTAGGGCTACACAATATGGCAATTTTACACTGGCTACATCTGCTGCTCTAATTCTTCCACGTAGAAAACCTAGGGAACCAATCCTGTTGACTTGTGGGATTTTTTTATTTTATTCATTTATTGTTTTCATACAGAGGATTTTTTATATCCTTGACACAAAGGGGTACTGATATCACTATCAGTTATTGGCCAAATTGTTACTTTAAATATTGGTACCGGAGCAGAATTTTCATACTGGAGCCTCAGTGGAGATGATCGTTTTTGCATCATAATTTTAGTTTTAACTAGAGGAAAAAAAAAAAAAATCATTTGAATCATTCATTTAATTGAATTTGTACTTTGGAGTATGCACTACAGTGCTTCACTTGGATATTGCAAAGGATTTATTCATTTATTTGCAATCAATTGTGCAACCCCACTGTAAACTCTGTATGACTGTTTTCTGAAAAACCATTTCGTCTGAAACCAACAACCGTTCAAAGCTCAGAATTACTGACGTCACTTTTCCTCCCAATTCTGATGCTTGGTTTGAATAGCGATGGGTATCGGGACCTGAGTCCAAAGTTTAAATTCCATCGGAATCATTAAAAAAATTTAAAATTCGTTTCCACCACCAATCCCTAAATAAATGTTGCGCACGACACGATTCTGGGTAAGGTTAGCGCTGTACACTGGCATGACGGTAGTTGCTCCAAAGCATAGCTTCATTTTGTCAAATCGATATCGAGTTGGACTCATCACAGTGCTACACAAATATATTTATGCTAGGACGTGTGCACGGCAAACGTGGTAAAGCATAACAAACAATGAGTGCACCGTTTCTGACGCGTTAATATGACCCTGCAACATATACCTTGCAAGTTTGTGACCATGACCTTTGTGTCGTAGGAGCCAGTGAGCAGGTAGTGAGCGCCGGGGGAGAACCTGACAGATCGCACGTCGCTGGTGTGAGGCCGGTAGACCTGCACTATTCGTCCTCCTCTGATGTCATACAGCATGCAGGCACTGTCCTCCTGCCCTGTTGCTAGGAGGCGGCCACTGGGATCCACTGCTACCGAGGCCACAGGACTGCCTATTGAGGAAAAAAGAAAAACAAAGAACAACACTACATAACCATTCTCTTTTAAGCCTTTTTTTCCATGAAGAAGCAATTACAGTTGAAAGAAAACGTGAAACCTTTGGAAATACCTGGATTTCTGCATAAATTGGTCATAAAATGTGATCTGATCTTCACCTAAGTCACAACAATAGACAAACCCAATCTGCTTACACTAATACTTCACACACAATTATATGTTTTCCTATTTTTATCGATTACACCATGTAAACATTCACAGTGCAGGGTGGAAAATGTATGTGAACCCATAGGTAAATGACTTCTCCAAGAGCTAATCGGAGTCAGGAGTCAGCCATCCTGAAGTCCCGTCAACGAGATGGGATTGGAGATGTTGGTTAAAACTGCCCTGCCCTATAAAAAAAAAAACACACACCAGTTTTCAGTTTACTGATGTCTGATGTGAACCATTCCCAGCATAAAAGAGCTATCAGAAGACCTACGATTAAGAATTGTTGACTTGCAGAAAGCTGGAAAGAGTTACAAAACTATCTCTGAAAGCCTTGATGTTCATCAGTCCACGGTAAGATAAATTGTCCATAAATGGAGAAAGTTCAGCACTGTTTCTACTCTCCCTAGGAGTGGCCGTCCTGTAAATGTGACCGCAAGAGCACAGCGCAGAATTCTCAGTGAGGTGGAGAAGAATTCTAGACACCACAGAGGAAGTCACTGCTGTCCAAAAAAAACATTGCTGCTGCATTTGTGGTCGGCAAAAGAGCACCTGGATGTTCCAGCACTACTGGCAAAATATTCTGTGGACAGATGAAACAAAAGCTGAGTTGTTTGGAAGGAACACACAACATGATGTGTGGAGAAAAAAAAGACACAGCACACCAACATCAAAACCTCATCCCAACTATGAAGTAGGCTGGGTGGAGAGTAGTAGAGTAGGTGGAGGGGCTGTTTTGCCGCCTCAGGGCCTGGATAGATTGCCAACATTGACGGAAGAAGAAGAAGAAAACACGCCTTCTGGAGTGGCCCAGTCAGAGTCCTGACCTCAACCCGGTTGAGATGCTGTGGCATGACCACAAGAGAGCGATTCACATCAGACATCCCAAGAATATTGCTGAACTGAAACAGTTTTGTAAAGAGGGACGGTCCAAAATTCCTCCTGACCGTTGTGCAGGTCTGATCTGCAACTACAGGAAATGTTTGGTTGAGGTTATTGCTGCCAAAGGAGGGTCAACCAGTTATTAAATCCAAGGGTTCACATACTATTTCCACCCTGCACTGTGAACGTTTACACGTTGCGTTCAATAAAAACATGAAAACATATAATTGTTTTTGTAGTATTAGTTTCAGAAGACTGTGTTAGACTATTGTTGTGACTTAGATGAAGATCAGATCACATTTTATGACCACTTTATGCAGAAATCCAGGTTACTCCAAGGAGTTCACATACTTTTTCTTGCAACTGTACTTGGTTAAAATGTGGAGGTAAAGTTCACGACACAGGATATGAGCCATACCTGAGCCATGGAAAGCCGTTCCCACAACTCTGACACAACTGGGCACCCTGAGGTCCCAGAAACGCACCGTCTTGTCTTGAGAGCCCGAGGCGATCATCCAGCCTCCCCACGTATACAGAGACAGAATGTGACCTGAGCAACAACACAGAAATTACACAGTGCACCTCATGTTGAGAGCTCAGAGGTGGGTGGGTCAAACAGTGAGCTCACCTGTGTGTCCACTGAGAGCGTGCAGACCCTGCCCTCTCTGGCAGTCAGTGGTGTAGATGTTACAGTCTCCAGCTCCGGCGCTGATCAAGATGGCTCCTCCACTCTCTGGGCCTTCCATGAAGGCCAGGTCTCTGATGGTGCCGTCATGCATGCTGAACTCCAGGTCTGGGCCTAGGACACGGAAAGGTGCCAAGACGGAAAATGAGAATGTTTGAGGGATGCTGGCTGATGATAACAATGACGTCACTAACGCATGTTGGCAGCGTTCCTATCTGGGATATTTTGGTTTCATTTCTGTGCAACGAGAGGAAGTGGTAACACGCTCTATGTCTTCATTAATGCCGGTGGTTAAAATGATAAAACAAAAACTGTGGTCCGACACTCACGTGCAGAGTTTGCTCACCTGTGGCGTTGCAGGTCTCTGCACTGAAAGGCAGGACTTTGACATATTTATCATTGGAGCCTGTAGCCAGCAGCTGCCCACAATGGCTCCAGGCTACACAGTAGATGGAACCTTTGTGATGCTTGTTCCTCTTGAAGCGGACGACGGGCTGCTTGACTGGACTTGAACCACTGAGGAGAGCAAGAGGGAAGGGGGGGGAGTATAATTATTTATTTTTAATGAGTTATTTATTTCTCAATGACTAAACAAATTCAGTCATTGCCAAATAACTCCTTCTGCTGAGGAAAAACTTATCATATGAACACCTAATAAATGGTGTGATAAAAAGAAAAATGTTGAAGGTTTGTGATTGAGGTTCTCGAGGTGACATTAGACATTACCTTGGGTCTAGTTTTTCTGGATAAGCACAAACTCGTAGAGTTTTGGAGTTGGACCCCACCGCGTAGAGCGCTCCAGACGGGTGAAAGGCGACCGCTCGCACCGCCTGAGTGTCTTCCAGAGTATGCATCGGTACAAACAGGTTTTTTTGACTGTCGCCCTACAAAATATACCCGTACATTAAATATGCAAGGACACAAAGATTACATATAATTAGCAGTCTAATCTTTGATCTTCTCTACCATTCGACAGCCATAGTGTCATGTTGCCAGCATTAATGCTGATACTGCTATAATCTGCTTAGTCAGATTAGCATTACGCTGCATCACCTAATTCTATGACGGAAGCAGGAGAGTGTGCTTAAGTTTAAAATCAGATCAGAGAAAACATGAGAACAGTTTTTCCTGCACGCCAGAATGCTCAGTACTCAATAATAAGAGCTGTGAGAGAGTGAATCGTTCTAGATTCAATATTCGGCACAGCCTTGTTGATTTATAGGTAGCTTGAATGGTTTTATGTGTGTGTGTGTGTGTGTGTGTGTGTGTGTGTGTGTGTGTGTGTGTGTGTGTGTGTGTGTGTGTGTGTGTGTGTGCCTACCAACCTCTTTACTTCGGGTCATGGAACTTGGAGAGTCATCTTGCCCCTCTTCTTTGTGTTTGTGCCCACTGCCAAAATAAAAAAAACACATTGACTGTTAAATTCAACCCTGCAACAAACTCTAGTGCAAACACTTCAAACACAGATCATAGAGTACCTCTCAGTGACCACAGGGGACTCCTCGGGAGGCGGGACTGCACGACCCCCGATGGAGCGCTGTGGGGTGCTGCTGAGCACCCCTCCCCCTTGGGTGCAGGCCTGCTCCAGGGTCACAGATGGAGGGTTGCCATTGTCCTCTGAGGTGGGTGTGTTCCCATTGCCGTTGCACTGTTGGGCCAGAGACTTCACTTCCTCCCCTAAATTCTCCATCCCCACATTGAGCTCCTCCAGCTTCTGGATGGACCTGAAAAGCACACACGCGCACACACACTGTTACATCTTATTTTACTCTCTCTGGTTTCTTTTTTTTTCCCCCTCTTTCTTTTCTTTTCATAGGGTCTTTCTTAGAAATGTGCTTCACATTTTACTTTTGCTAACAGGCTGTCAATATGTAGGCTAAATTGGCATGCTAGTTAAATCCAGTTAATTCCACAAAGGACAAAGGACAAAAGAATTGAAGTAATGATGTCATTATGCGCAACCACCCTTGTGAATAATGCAGAGAGGAGAGACTGGAGAAAGTCTCTGGGGACAAATCACAGCCCCTTTGTCCCGCTAACAAACAAAGCTAAAGATTCTTATACTGCAGATTGGGTAGCCTCCTCAAGTCTCCTCGGTCCATGTTTAAGATGGCTGCTGTTTTTTAGTGGAAATTTTGCATGTTTTCTATAACTACGAGGAGATGGTCCCATGAGGTGTGAAGTAGCTGTTCGCCACAGATGGCACAGTGTGTACTGGATGCAGGTTTTTTGTTTTTTTTTTAGGCAGGGAGTTCCAAGGAAAAACCACCTGGGGCTCCTAATTTTCAGGGGTATTATCATGTCTACTTGTCCGACAGCTGCTCCCCCTAATGTATGAATACATTATAAATCATACTACAATGAGCAAGTTTAATTCAGGCCAGCTACAGCAGAGCAGACTGGCTTTATGAAAGGTGTGTATATCCATATCAACGTCTTGACCAGGGCTCGTGTTGGGCATCTCTTGCCATGTCTTTACCTGTTGAGGAACTTCTCTGTGAGGCTGTGCTGCATGTTGCTGGGCGGGGGCTCCTGCTGGACCCCGCCCTCCAGCAACATCTGCTGATACAGTTGCCTCTGCTGCTGCTTCTGCTCCAGGTGCTGTTGCACACGAAGGCGCTGGCGGTAGAACTCCTCATACTTCTCCGTTGAGTCACGTAGCTGAGGACCGAGCACGATTCCATTAATAAAAAATATAGAGTGAACACATTATACACTAGAAAACTCCCTGTATTATTCAGTAATCCCTATTGGCTGTTTGCATTCGTTTTTAAATTGAATCTATTGCTGGGAGATCAAGTCTACCAAGCAGAGGAAAAATCAATCTTGAGAAGAAAAAACTGTTTAAGGTCCTAAGTGGAAAATCTAAACAATGCACGTACAAATGGACAAAAATACACATGTACAAATGTAAACATGCAAACTGTAATATTCATACACTCATCGTGTACAATGAGGCAAATTAAAGGAGGTTTCAGGTATTTTTCAACCTAAGCCCTATTTCCTACTCTATGAGGGTCTAAATTTTTTTCTCTTTATGAAAACGACTCATGTAGGGAGTTCTGTTGCTTGGACTGTTTAGCTTGATAAAGCTATACAATGCAACAACAAAGGGCAAGTCAAAATGTCGGAAATCAATCATCATTTTTTTGCCATTATCTAAATTGAAAAATCTTTGAAAAAGATGTATTTTGTGAAATTTTAGATGCTCATAGACTATGAAATAAGGCTTAGGTTGAAAAATACCAGAAGCCCAGAATTTAATGTGTTAGACGGAGAGAAACTGAAAGTGTGTGGTCTTCAAAGGCAATAGGAGGGCAGCGTAGGTTCTCTAGTCACATGTCCTTGTTGACTTAGGGCTAAATTCACCTGGGCTTCTTATCCCCCAGTTCCTGCCTGCTCAGTCTCATTTGTTACTGGCTGAATGTTCAAAACAAATCATCTTAAATCATTCAGGACCATGACAAACAGCTTTTCATTATTCATAAAGAAATTTGTGCAGTCACTTTGGAGCAGCTTGCTTTATTCATCATGGATTTACAGACAACAACTGCAAGATTACGCCAATAATGAAGAAAGGAGAGTCTTATTTCTGAACAGGTTTTCTGGTGATAAACATCTCAGATATTAATATCCAGAGATTTTATGAGACACAGTAAATGATAACATCCATGAAAGGAAGAAAACAATGCAGAGACAAAAGAAAATAAATCATGTCTTCAGTAATAATGCATGGCCTACAACTGGACTAATGAGTTAAAATTTGTTACCTCATTCCTGTCAGCGGAGCCTGCCGATGGTGCCTCCTCGCCCGGAGCTGAGGCGGGACGTAGGTTCTGAGCTCCACCTGTGCTCATCATCTTATCAACAGGCGTCTCTGTTCTGGATCTTCACAGAGGAAACAAACAAAACAAAGTGTCAAAGCATCTACAGAGGGCCAAATGTGATTGTCCAGACCTAACCCCTTACGTTTCAGGCGATTCCTCAAAGATGCTGTGGCAGTCAGAGCTTTCCATCATGAGACTCCTGCTCAGGCTTTGCCCACCTGCTCCGGGGTAGTGGAAGTTGGCAAATGAGTGGGACATGGGGGAGATGCCTTTACCTGGAGCTACCTCCCCGCCGCTCGCTCGCTTATCCTGGCCGGACAGCCCATAAGACAATCCGTCCAACGCCGGGTTCAAGGAGCGTGACATGTAGGTGTCAGCGGACTGGGGGCGGCGCAGTGGGGAGGAGGGGTATGGTGACAGTTTGCTGATAAGCGGCGTGAGGAGGTCAGCGTAGCCGGTCTTTGCAGGCTTGACCAAGCGGTCCACGTGGATGTTGAGCTGCTTCTGCTCAAAGGCGCAGGAGAAGACACTGTGGGAGAGGTTCTGCATCCAGGAGAGCAGTGACAGGTCCATGTCGTCGCAGCCGTTACCGCACAGCATGTCGACGCCAAGAAAGACCTCGCTCTCAGTGATCTCCTCACCCGTTGCCTTGCTCTGTGCACAAGAAAATCCAGCAAATATAAGGTTACACACAAACAATTACACCAGAACTGATTGGCTTAAAGTTGCACGTAATTAATGTTTAGTCATCAATTAATCTGCCTTTTATTTTGATGATTAATCGATTAATCATTTACTCTATGAATTGTCCAAAAATTGTGTAAAATGCTCAGTATATTTTTAGATCCCAAACTGATGCCTTCAAATTGCCTCTTAACTACAACCAGCCGTTAAAAACCCAAAGGCTCTTCATTAACCTCAAGAAATGACAAAGAAAAGTGCCAAATCCTGACATTTAAGAAGCTGGAACCAACAATTATTTGACATTTGTAATCCACAAGAATGAATCAATTTTTTGATTATCAAAATAGTCAATTTCTTTTCTTTCATTGACTGAGTTGTATGCAAAAATGTGGCCACCCCATGACAAACAGCATATTTTAATGATCTTTTAATTTAAAAGATGCAAACACAGTTTCTTTAAGATATGGAAAAAAGGACAATATTACAAGCAAATACCAATGCATAGTTACTTTTAATTTCATAAATTGAACCAAAAATAAAAAAATATAAAACACAGTTTTGGCATATGCAAAAAGTTCTAAGTGTTCCCAAGTTTCAGATTCTTTTGACAGAGTTTTACAAGCTCAGATCTTAATCAGTGCATCAGGCACGTCAACAAGTGTCATTAGGAGGTGGCAGCTGGTGCCAATTTCAAAGCTTTTAAATAGTGACTCTTCAAACCTTGGGCAAATACTCATCAACCAAAGGTTCCTCTAAGCAGCTGTGTAAGTCTCTGAAAATGAATGTTGTTGACGCCCATCTTGAAGGGGAGGGCTACAACAAGAAAGTGAAGCATTTTCAAATTGTGGTTTCCATAGTGTGAAAGATAATAGAGAGATTGTAGCTGAGGGTAACTGTGGAGGTTAAGATGAGATCTGGAAGACCAAGAAAACTCTTGGAGAGAACTGCTCATAAGCAGGTCAGACTGGCAATTCAAAACCCTTATTGTACTGCAAAAAAACCTGCAGGAAGGTTTAGCAAAGTCAGGAGTGATGGTGCACCATTCCGCTGTGCAGTGATACTGGCACAAAGAAGACCTTCATGGAAGAGTCTGTAGGAGAAAACCTCACCTGTGTCTTCATCATAAAATCCAATGTCACAAGTACACAATAAAACATCTACAGAAGCCTGACATGTTTTAGAAACAAGTGCTGTGGACTGATGAATTTAAAATAGAACTCTTTGGTCACAATCAGCAAAGGCATGTTTTATAAAAAGAAAACCCTGCCAACTGTTAAGCCTGGGTGGATCTATCATATTTGGGGGTTGTTTTACAGGAACGTTTGCTCAGGTGGAGGGAAGAATGGATTCCTCTAAACACCAGAAAATTCTGGAAGCAAACATCACACTCTCTGTAAATAAAAAGTTGAAGCTTGAAGAGGATACTTTAAACATACTTCAAAATCCACCATGGACACCTCAAGAGACGCAAGCTGAAGGTATGGGAATGGCCCCCAGATTTAAACATCATCGAAAATCTGTGGGTAGCTCTTAATAGAGCTGTGAATATGAGACAGCAAAAGAATATTGCAGAACTAGAGGTCTTTTGCAAGGAAGAATGGGGAGGGAAAAATTCCAAATAGCTGGCTACATAAAGCAATTGTAAGCTGTGTCATGGGGGTTTTACTGCACAGAGTGTGTAGGGTCCCAGACCTTTGCACATGCCATAACTGTGCTATGTTTTTTATTTTTGGTTCTTTTTATGAAATAGAAAGTAACTATTCAATGTTTACTTGGAATATTGTTAGCATCTTTTCAATTAAAGAAATCATTAAAATATGCTATTTGTCAAGGGGTGGCCAAATTTTTGAATACAACTGTATCAGTTGTTACAGCTCTGGTTTTAAGAGTTTCACACCTGGCAGAACTCCACACAGCATTCATAGAGGACCCCCTTCAGGAGCAACTGGAAGAGTCGATCCCTACTGGCCTTGAATCCGGCTTCACTCAGCTTCCTGTCCGCGGGGATGAACTCCGCCACCATTGTGCAGGCCTCCTCAAAACACTGCACCCTGGCTGTGCTCGGGTTCCAATCCTGACGGCAGAGAAAGTAACAATTCTGCATGCATGCTATGGAAGTAGTAAATTTGTCAGTGAAATGAATTAATCTTGCGAAAATGGTTGCTTTTTCTTCAAGATAGACGCACAACAGAACACAAATTACTAAAAATGAGATTCATTAGAAAAGTTGAAGATAACTTTCAGTTTCAGTCCAATTTCTTTCCCAACTAACCTTGAACTCGGCATGGTTTGTGAGGCGAGGGAGTGTGAGGAGCAGACACAGTTTGCTGTAGTCATCTTTCGAGGGACAGAACTCCTCCAGGCCATGGAGACACTTGACTGCTTCCTGCATGGTGAACTCCAACTAAAAAAAAGAAAAAGAAATATATTGCAGACACTCACGGATGATTCAGTCAAAGCTTTTCTCCGAACAGCTAAGACGGAAAAACTTTGTACAGTTTATAAGAGCTTTGTCTCCAGCTGAGACACAGCTCATTTTAAATGTCAGTGAGGCTGAAAAGCAGAAAATAGTAGTTTCAAGGTAGAGGCACAAGGTAAAGATGCACAAGAAACTTTTGGCTTATGTAGCTAGAACAACACCCTGCACCATCTCTGCTACAGTCCCTGTAAGCACACAATCAAGGCCATGTAGCAACACCCCAAACACCCCCCTCGGCACACTGCTGCCAGTGAACATGCACACCAGAGAGGTCCAACAAGGACCGACCTAATCCAGTTAATATGCCACAACAGATCTGGCACAATGTCACCACAAGCTGCATTCACAGCGTCACAGCTCTGCCATGTGACAGCAAGCCTACAGCTAATCTAATCTACGATCATGAATAAAAGGAAAGTAAGTGCTTGCATGTGTGCACCAGATTTATTCATTCATTTGAATGGTTATTACAGGTTAGGTTAGGTTTTCCAAGAATTGTTGTTTAAGGCCAAGTGACAATGCGTTTCATGTCCGTGGGAAAATATTTTGTGATATAAAGCAGTAATTGAATTTAAAGTCTCTTCTGCTTCCGTTCCCTTATGGATCATTGTAACTGATAACAACTGTTGTGAAACACCGTAAACTTGATAACACACAATGTCGTTGGACGTTTTCAGTTACCGTTCAGTAAGACCTCACACTTTTGCAACCCCAGCTGTGGTGACATTTTTGTTACCGTGTATATTCATATGTGCCTTGCAATGCAAGTACATATCATTGTTGAGTAAAACCATCCATGTAACCCTTGCACTGCATACTATAAAGTGAACAGATACATTGAGTAAAGCTAATCACGCAGTGTCTATTGATCAAGGATAGGAATTCAAAGCTGTCTTGATCTGGATTAAAGTTTAGAGTACACTTTAAAAAGTACTGACAACTGGTACATTTACCACGCTCAGTGACTTACATGCTGCGGCTCATCTTCTGCAGACATAGCGTTATTCACACACAGAGCCTCCAGAAACTTTTGCTTTAGGATGATGTAACGAAACCTGAGGACAGGACAGTTAATGTTAGAAACTGTGGCAAGTGTGCTGACTCTGCTTGCGTCCAACCGCTATGAGTCGACACACTGACAGCGACTCATGTGGTGTGGTGAACACACCTTTTTCTGTCAAACTTATCCATGCACTCCAAAGGCTGAATGAACTGCAAGACCTCATCCCACTGACCATCGAGCACCAGTTGCCTGAAAAAACAAACAAACAGTTAATTTTTAATACACAAGAAACACATTGATTCGCGACCTTATATTGAGATGTCACACAAGGACGGAAATCTGAAAAGAAACAATTGTTTTCTTAAACAAAGAGCACCCGGAGAACGGAAACATCAGCCAAGGCAAGGAGCTCTATGCCACAATATTCCAAAAATTCCTGGATCTGCATCCTGATATGAATGTCTCCCACATAACTAAAAGACTTCTTCCGTGGTCCAAGGCCAAGCCCTACAAAAACTGTCATAATGCATGGCACGGCCATGCATGGCTTTTTGAGTATCCTGTTCACAGATAAAAACTAATGGCAGAGCATAATCTCCTTGGCAGAGGTAATAAAAGGTAACTAATGACAAGACAAGACTATCTATTACACTTGAAAGTTAATAACAAAATATATTTAACAGTCAGGCTGTGTAGAATTACAGACAGTGCACTGCCTGCTGACTTTCAAGAGAGCATTCACTCCTACAGGAGTAGTGCATTGTTACACTATCTCCCTGCACTACAGATAGTCCCAAAGTCAGAAATATAGAAACAGTTGCCTTTTGTTTCAGCATCACAGAACACAGCTGAGTGGTGCTGCAACCTGAGATGAACGTATCTAGACTTGGCAGATCAGGTTTATCTACCTGAGGAAGAGCATGTCGTCTGAATAGAGCCCATTGATGACACCGCTCTCCTTCTCAAGCGCCAGCATGCTGATGTGCAACTTCCTGGAGTTGAGAAAGTCCAGGATCACCTTGATGATCTCCACCTCCTTCACATTTATGGTTTCTTCCGCTGTCATGATGACGACGGGCTGACAAAGTCATAGAAGCAAAACACTAAGATATAGTACATGTAAATGCACCCATAGACAGAAATTAACAGAAAAAAATTCTGGTGTTTAATACTGTATGCATGACAAAAGTAGCTGAAATTAAGCTGGTTGGGCTCATTGTAATAAGTGCTATCATTTATCAACAGAACCATACTATGATGATGTATTAGTTGCTGTATTATATTGTAAAAATCTCACAACAAATTCAATCCTGACATAAAATTAAAAAGGTTGATCTTAATGCATACAGATGGGATATAGTCCATTTGTCCAGCTTTGATAATCGTGACTGAAAAGCTAAACTGTAAAGTTCCTTGATACGCAAGTGTCTCATCTCTGCGCAGTCTGATCCAATTCCATTTAATTTACATTTCAATCGTCTCATTATCTCTCCTGCGCTTAAATCTGAATATCTGTTCTTCTTTTGCAGAACAGACATTTAACCTGATATCTGTTGCAACAAACTCTGGTTTGCATGCTCATCTTATCGTCACATCATGCCTGCATGCTGTTTAACATTTGATTTTACCACCACCCAACATCACATATAATTCTTTTTGAATATCCTTCGCACTAAAGCTTAGACCAGGAGTCCAACATAATGAGGGCACAGTGAGACAACCGTCCGTCATCACACACAGATATCCTGGTACAGAATCTGGAAGTAACTTGGCTTGAAAGATGTGTTTTCCTCCACATGTCTTGTTTACCCCGGAGGAAACAGCCACGATGATAAGTACGCAGTAATAAATTATCAGTGAACTATCTGGGCAGGCGGGCTTTAAAAAAGTGACACTTCAGCAGCCCCAAAACTAAGGGAAAAAAAGCTATTTTGCCCAGCTTACAAATGACAACATAAATAAGGACAAGCAGTGCAGTCGCCGCTAAGCTAGCATGAGGACGTTAAATTAGCTAATAACACTGGCACTGAGCCACAGGTCGGACGCTACAAGACACTTAATCTGCTTGTTATCTCTACATGGCTACTGAATTCAGCCAGGGGATTACAGCGAAACCGACAAACAGGCTAGTTACCCTAGGAGCTCACACGGCGGACTAGTTTCACCGGGCGCTGACTGGCTAGCCAGGCCGAGAGGCGAGAGGCATCACCCGCTAGTTAGCTAGACACGGGCGGGGTGCGCAGTGACAGCTTCGCCGACGGCAACACAAATCCGCCCGTGCGATGCGTCCAACGCTCACCTGTCCGTAAAATCACATGAAAACCGGGGTGAACCTCGGTGGTCTCCGCGCCGCCCACAGCCACCGTCTCGACTGCGCTGGTCAGTTGTTGTCGCGGCTCGTGTGTGTCCCCCTCCTCCGTGTCCGAGTCCGCTCCTTGCTGGATCTTCCTGCGTCGCCCCGCTGCGGTGTGCGGTGCCGCTGCACAGCCCGGCCCAGCCTCCCGTCTGCAGGAGCGCCGCCTCGTCCCTCCTCCCCCGGACGCTCAGCTTTAGATGGTCAGCAGCATGTATCGTGATATAAATAAAAAGATGACAGAAAATGGAAGATTTGATAAGTGATTACACCTTGTATAAATGTGTGTGTGTGTGTGTGTGTGTGTGTGTGTGTGTGTGTGTGTGTGTGTAAATTTTCAGCGGCGAGCACAAAGGAAAGCGGGCCCTGGACATCTGGGGCCCCCAGACTGGATTAAGTTTATGGAGCCACGCTTCGCAGTGTATATAGATTTCACTCGCAGAACAAAATACACCTATGCAATTATAACTCTTACACAGAAACAATACTTGTCAAACTATACTAATAAGAATATTAATAACATTTACATGCAAAGGTAGGCTACAGGTAAAAGTAAGTCAATGAATATCATTGGACCAACATCAGTCAATGCATCCGTCTGTTCACTCTGAGAATAAACTGAAAACCCTGGCTTTACACTCAAAAACCTGACTGACCCAGAAATCTGGCTTCTTAGTACACCTGTCAGATCAAGCCTGCACTTAGTGGAACAGAAGCCGACTGAAACCAGCCAGAAGCGATGGATTATCATTCAGAAGTGTTTTACTATCTTAGATATTAGGTTGATGCAGCCTTTGATCATAAAAACATCCAAGGTAAGACTTGGTTTCTGGGTTTTGATTCGGGTGTTTGAAGTCTGGTTTATGTCTGCTCTTTTTTGGCTTGTTATTCCCTTTTGGTTGCAGATATGTCAGATGGGCTTGCCAGAGGGTGCTAGATAGTTTTTGATAATGATAATTAATTTGTTTGGTATTTGAATTGTGTTTGGTGTAGGAAGGACCCACCCATATATATATTTATATACTTATTTATTTTTTTGCTACTGAGGATAATAAGTTGGTCATTCCACTCGCCATTACCCGCTGTCTACTGCTATTATTAATTAATACTTCATTAATTATTCAATTTATGGATTAAATCTTACTTGTTTTTTTGTTGTATTGTTTATTGTGTTTTATTTTGATGTTTAAGCTAACTTGAAAAGTTCTTATTTTCTTTTGCGTACCTAAACACCACACCCAGGAGCACCTGTAGACTTTGCTGGGACACCTCGTGCTATCCTGGCCAGAGGAAAGTTGGTCTGTTTAACGCTCCACTTACAATTCAATCGTCATAATTGTGGAGATAAACTTAACAAGAGCGCTGGCTCGGGGTTTGTGGTTATGTTGAGTGGTTACATGTATAAATAAGAATAAATGTAAGGAGCAACTAGCTATGCAGGTTACTTTTTGGGTAATGTTGGCTTGTTGGTGTTAGCTCATGGCTAATCCCGGCAGTTAGCCTCATGTCTTTATTTTGGTTTGTTTCGTTATCAGGTGAACTAATCAACATTTTTCTGATAAAACCTTCAATAATAAAGAAAAAATATTGTGTTGCAAAAGAATTGGTCTCCTGATAGTCTGTGTTTATGTGACCTAAACAGTAATGATCACAATGATACAAGCAGTTATCGCATAGGTGTGTGACACTTCTCTGTTATTTATTAAGCTCTTTGCTCCGATAAGGACACATGGTTGAGTGATACTATCAGACTGTATGTAAAACATCATAATTATTAGTTTAAGTCAGGTGATTATCATCATCATTACACCTGAACCAATTAAGACAAGGATGTAAAATGAGACACCATGAATACTGTTGATAGCTAGCATTTTAATGAAGTTCAGAAGAATAGAAAAAAAACAAAAGTGGATGAACAGTTGAGAATATTTAGTAAACTGAAAAGAAAATGAATTAAAATTTGGAAGAAAAATACTAAGATTATCTTCATATACTTAACAGATTTCATACAATAACACAAAAAAGCCTTGTGAAGGCTTTATGTATGTTTTTCTCATTTTTACACACACTTCCTTCAGCAACTGTGCTGCTTCATTAGTGTACGCTTCCGACAGTTAAAATGTCATTAGAAAAAAATAATTCTATATGCCAAAATATATCTGTACAGTGTCAACAGATGATTAGAAAAAAAAAAAAGGAAAAATTAATGTTAAAATAAAATAATGGGCATTCATTAGTGTACGCTTCCGACAGTTAAAATGTCATTAGAAAAAAATAATTCTATATGCCAAAATATATCTGTACAGTGTCAACAGATGATTAGAAAAAAAAAAAAGGTAAAATTAATGTCAAAATAAAATAATGGGCATGATGATCCTGGAGTGGAAATGTCTCAACGACAGTGGACGGGGTCCTGAAGTGCTATTATATGTGAATCCAGTTATTTACAATTGTGGACTAGTTTGTAGGAGATCGAGATCTAATAGTTACAACAATATCCATGTTCAAGTGGCACTGTGAGTATTTGTTAGTTCTGACTGCAACATGGTCAATGGTGACCATTTAAATATTAAATTGCACAGACTGTTGACAAACTGTGGGGTTTCTGTCTATTCTACTATACTGATGATAGTCCTATCAGTGATACTGCTGAGTGATCACACGTCTTGCATGTATAGCACAATAAAAGGCCGCAAATGACAACATACACATACATGATAAATTATAAAAGCTACTACAAGTGGACTTGTTCCTTTGAATGGATCTGCCATCATATACAAATTAATTTAACTTATGTTCGTATTGTATATTATGTTTCTCTGAATAAAATCTGAGAAAATATCTTCAAAGTATTTTCAAATTAAATAAATTAAAAGTCTATTGCAGGTGCTTTCCAGAATTTTCTGATGGTACTCCGTATGCTCGTTCATCTCACCATTGCACACTTTTGGAAAAGAATTGCAATTATCAACTGAGGTATTTTCCTCACTCTTCTTGGCACTTCACTATACACACACATACGCAAATTTGAACATTTTTTAATTTTTTCAGTCACTTGTGAAAATAAAAAAACACAACAATAAAAAAGGAAAACACAAGCCTGTATAGCAGCAAAACTCTCATCGTAAAATGCTGCCTCAATCTGAATAAGGATCAACTTCATTGGTGTATACTCTGAGTACACAAAATGTCTCCTCTGTCACAACAGCTTTGTTCAACAGGCGCTGACAAAATGACACCAACACTCAACGGCGCATCCATGTGACACAAAACAAGCATAAGGCCACAACATGATCAACTTATAGAGACCAAACCGTCTCTTTTGGAGGCATGACATTCACTGCTTCAGTGGTTTAGCTGGGTAAGGCATTGGTCCGCCTCTTGTTTTGTCTGTTTTGGCACACAAGAACATCTACACACATGCTGACAAATAGGCACTTCCACCCCACTGAATTGGTCTAGAGTGTGACAATCGACTCTGTTGTAACGTTTCCCCCACCGCTTGTGTGTCATATTCCAGTTGTGATTTCTTGCAGTGGGGCAGTGTGTCCTTTTTAATGATACAGTAAAATCAGCAAATTCTCCTGGGTTTGTTCCAGAGAAGCAATGTCCAAATCTTGCCCAGCCGTCTGGCCCTACTTAGGGTGCAGTTTTTTGGGTGTGCCCTGCTTCTTGGTTTGCCACAGGTGACTGGCGATGGTGATGGCGTCCACGCTGGCGGACATGGTTTTGGCTGGTATCTGGCTGAACTGCTTCCTGTCCGAGTTATACTTGTACAGGCCCTCGACCATCTTGCTTGTGATACTCTTAGGACCGATGCCTGCCAGTCTGGTGATCTCCTCTGTCTCGGGGCAGTAGGTGTACACCGACCTGAACTGGCACCCTGAGTCTCGGAACAACACCAGGAAGTTATTGGCTTCGGATTTCTCCATTTCCTGCAAAAAATCCACAGGGAAGAACTCATATTTAGTTCAGAATGTGACTGATAAAGAAAAAAACACAGCTGCAGAATTGAAAAACATACATCAAGTATTTTGTTCTTCTGCCCTTCGTTGACCTTGCCAGCTAGGCAACAATGAGCCAGGGCATTCTGGATGATGTGTTTGTTAGACTTGGCACTTGGCTCCCTGTATAGTTTGGGTCCTGTGCGAAGAAAATACAGGTGTAAGACTGGAATTTCATGTAGCTGTGCAACTGCCGAAACAGTACCTCCAAAATTTGATACCTGTGTATTCAGCATTGGAGGGATTGGATGAGGTGGTAGAATCGTTTTCCCAATCCTTCTCTCCATTTCGACTGCCAGTCGAAGGACAGGAAGAGAAACCTTCTGCAGAGTCAGGCCTGGGGACGATGACATTCAAACCAACAAATGACACACAGACAGGACACAAAACCCATAAGGAACACACCACGGTTGGTAAACATAAGCATGTCGGAGGTATGAAAGCATACACAGACAGAATGCATGAACACACATGCACACATACACAGAGATGTGGTAAAACAAGGTCAGACACTGTGACACAATTCCCCAAACCCCTGCCTGTTGTCTTGCATTACATCACACTGTATATACAACAGAGCTGCTCAGCGAGGGAGAGGAAAGCATGTTCAGCCAAGCAAAGCGAAGTCTCTGTGCTGTCTTTGGCTACTGTGAGAGATGATCTTAAGTACTTGTGGAAGAAAGCGGCAAAACGCAAGAGCAGCCAGCATAGAGGAGAGAGCAAACATGTTGAGAGCAAGACTGCAAAAGACAGAGCAGGGATTGAGAGCAGGAGAAGAGAGGTGGAAAGACCTCTGCTGCCGTGTATTTTAATGTAGAAACAACAACTGCAGGAATGGAACATGTTCAGTTATTTTACTGTTGACGTGTCAGCCCACTGTCTGCATTGATAGAATGAACTGCGGACTGGACCATAGTTAAAGCTTTACTAACCTTCCCTTTCTTTCTTTGGGAGAGCTTAGAAAGAACGGGATGTGGGCTGAGGCTACTTTATTGCCTCTGAGGGAACGCAGGCAAATTAAAGAAAAAGGAGAGAAGGATACGAAAGAATCAAGATGCAAAGTTTAAGAAAAATAAAAACATCAGCCCATTGTCAGAACACTCCATGAAATTAAAACGAAGTGTGGGATGGGAATTATGAAGTTTTAAAAGTTGATTTGTGGATTTAGTGTTGGCAATAACTTATCAAACTAACTGTATAATTTCATAAGATGACAAATGAATTAAAATAAATAAAGTAATTTGGAATGATCTTTCTAAACATTTCTAGTGTGATACTGAGAAATTAATAGCTGGTTAGAGTAAAAAATGAAATTGTATAAAAGCTTAAAGATAAGTTGATTTGGAATGAGAATGGAGAGTTGGTAATACAGTAAAGACATCAAACCAGTCAACATGATTAACATTCTTACACTAGGTTCACTCAATCAGAGAGCACTTTGAGAATGCAAGATACAAACTTTGATCAATTTCATTTAATGAGATGAATTAACCTTTTAAATTGTTACACAAATGGTCAACTTCAGAGAATAATTACCCTGTGGGGTTTTAAAAAGGTAAGAACATTCAATCTACTACTTGACAACTGCAATGTGTTTTTCAAGGTACAGTACACATTAAGAGTTTTACCGTGAGCTGCGGGTAGAGAGTGGCTCTTACCTGCTGTTCTTCCTGTTGTTCAGTTGGTCGCGGTCATTGTCAGCAAGATTGAGAGACGCTAAAGAAACACTTGATACCGAGAAGCCTCGAGGACGTACCCCTGCAACCCAAAAGCAGGAGAGGTCAGGGCAGATCAGGCACGGATGAGTAGACATAGTGTGTGTTTGTTGCATGCTGCTCACCTGCTTTAAAAGCAGGCGTAGATGACTCCATGACGTCCCGGTGGATGGACTTAGGCCGTGGCTTTTTCTTGAGGCTTCCGGACCGTGGCTTAATGACCTCATCCATGTCCACCATCAGCTTGAGTTGTTTCTTCCTCAAGTACTCGTTCCTGATGTACTCCCTCCTAGCCTTGTCCTCTTCCTTCCTCTGTTGCTCAGCCTCAGCTTTCAACCTGAAAAAGATTTCTTGCATGAGTGCACACTCAAATTCAAAACACAACATACTCTAAACTTGGAAAACAGTACTGCAAATATACAGAGAGTAAGAGTCAGACAGACCGTGCGGCTTCCTTCTTCTCCTCTTGGTCGAGCTCCTGCTGTTGCTTCCTTTCCTGAGTCTCCCTCTCCCTCCTCAGCCTCTTCTCCAGCAGAGCGGCCTTCTTTGCTGCCATATCCTCTTCTGCTTTGACATCATCCTGGTGATTTAATTTGTGACAAACACACAAAAGTCAAAACATGTCAGTCATGTTAAATGCAGCTTTGTTACCTTCATGATAAGCATGACAACATAACTGATGAGTTACAAGATCTAGTAACAAATACCAACTTTAATTGTTTTGTTTTGTTAATCCTAAATTCAATATATGTCAGGAAAGATGATTTTTATTATACTGTAGTATTATTTTTTTTACTTTACATGGCCACAGACCAAACTCGTTTTGTTTTTTTTAAAGGAAAGAAACAATACATAAATTAATATATTGTTACTAATTAGCTCGTGGATACATAGACACAAAACTGCACAATATATGAAATTCTTTCCATCACTGCTGTTGTTACATAACACCACGAGGCTGTAAGACCTGAATAATAAATGAAAAGTTAATAAATTACTATATCATCTGTTATAGAGGAATGGGTAACCTGGGGGAGAAAAACAGGGTTAAACTTCAGTTGATTAGCCTTTTCTCATGTTAGACAGTATGAGCTGTCAAATACAGCAGCTACTATTAGCATTATTAATTCCTGCATTGCATTGTAATAATTATTTAGCGATTAATAATGATACCATGTACCACCCTTTCTATCTGGTCACTATAAAAGTGTCTGTTCCAAAGTATTTAAAAATTAATTTGGACACAACATAGAAACAAGTCTGTTGTGGGGCTAGCATGTCTAGATAATTTATGGTAACAGATTAGCTAAAATGGACACTTTCAGACGACAGCCATTGACAATAATCTGGTGACAGTCATCGAATCATATCAGTTAAATCCAAAATTACTGTCATAATCCTATTGAAATTGTGTTTCTGTGTTTAGGCAAAGCAAATTTATATATGACTTGTACAGTATGTGCTATCAGTATGTGTCATGGTTTCTGGTGTATTATTTCTTGTGTAATGGTTTTGAGTTTATTTGTATTATCATTTCCAATTCATTGTTTCCTGTTTTATTTTTAATTATTTTCCTCTTGTGTCTTGTCCTGTCCACACTCCCCCCACCTTGTGCTTATTCCACCACCGTTGTTTTATCTACCCATACCTGCCTTGTTACACGTGTGTCTCTATATACTGCCCTTCTCGGTTTATTTAAGTGTGTGGTCCCCTTTAGGTTTGACACTTTGTCATCTACCTAACGTGCCTTTGTGCTTGTGTTTCTGTATTTCATGTGCTTACTGTTTTCTGAGCCTTTGCCTGTTTTTTATGATTCTGGATTTCTGCCTGTGGATTTTTTTGCCTATTTTGGAGTGATTGTCTTTTTTCGACGCGTGCGGGCCTTTTTGACATATGAATTTTCATTTGACCATTAAATCCTTAAACTGAACCTGTTCTGCCTGCTGTGTCTGCATTTGGGCACAACTAGGGCAATTTGTTTTTCCACACAACCCCAAAAGTATCGATGTAAAAAATATATGGGAACAGAAAGCAGCCGAAATTCATTTTGTTGAGATTATAGCTAAACACATGTTCTTTTCAGTTCTTACTAGGTGTGTAACAGATAATATTTAGAGTAACATGGATTGTTGATGACATGATAAATATACATGCTATCCTAGATATAATTCTCTTGCTTCCATTTACCTTGAAGAAAAATCCACAGCACAACTTTTGGTCATCTCCCCCTGCATCTCCCTCCACCTCTCCCTTTCCCATCACCTCCTGACTGGGTCGTCCCCCTTGACGGTTCAGTCCTGAGAGAGGCACCTCCAACAGGTCTCTTCTGTCCTGGGGTTCTGCCTTGACCCGACTGGATGCGGGCCTTTTAATCTCAGACACTGGCTGACACAACACCTCTGAAGACCTTGTTTGTGCGACTTCCCCCTTTGATTGAGCATGCTCAGCCTTTTTCCTTTCTTCCTGTTGCTCATCCTCCTTCTCTTTGGTTGCTTGTTTGCCTGAAGGCTGAGGAGTGCCAGCACTCTCCTTTGCCTTTGTCTCGTCTTTGGTGTCCTTGGCGTCTTGGCTCTTGTTGCCTCCCGGCCCCTCATCGTGGCCCAGGTAGGCGAATGAGCTGAGCTGGGTTTGACTGGAGGTGAACCGCCTCAGCCTGGGTAGGCTGTCCACAGAGGTGGGTGTGTTGAGCATTCGACTGAAGGGTGTCACCTTTAGATCATTTGGCCGTGGAGTCCGAGATGTCCTGGCATGGAAGGAGGCCGGCCGCCGCTTAATACCGGCAGGCGAACGATTGGGAGTGTGAAGTGAGCCAGAAGAAGAGAGGTTGGGAGACAAAGACCCAACTGAGCCTCGGCCTGATCCCCGGCCTGTTACACTGCTGCTACGCAACTCGCGAAGCTGCCTGTGGGGAATAAAAAAAAACCCATGTAACTGATCATGGGACAATAATAGCAGTATCTATGTTGAAACGGAAGGAGGGAGAAATTGTCTACCTGTGTGGAGATGGAGCCGGAGGAGGAATGACCCAGGCTTGTTGCTGCTGGTCTCTCATGGCCATGATCTTCTCTTGCTGCTGAGCCAAACGCTGCATCTCTGTCTGCAGGAAGCCCAACGACGTGTTCAGTCTGTCAATGGAGCGTGTATAGTCTGCCAGGTTGACGTCTCCTGGAGTGACACCTGTATCATTACATTAAACACACAGGTCTGCCAGTCAATCTACAGTTTGATTAGAATCATTCACAACACCTTAAATCAAAGCCAGTTTCAGTTGTCTCCATACTGTATTTGCCCACCTCCACCATCCTCACAGGGGGATTTAGGAGCTGCTCCATCTGGTTTGCATCTCTCTGCTCGCTCCATGCTGCCCTGGCTGGTTTCTGTCAAGGGTGTGATGGGCTCTGAGGAAGGTGTCACTGCTCCTCCTGAGCTGGGGCTGACAGGGGCAGTGACTCCTTTTCTTCTCACCACATTCAGAAAAGCCGTTCTGCCCATCTTTTGACGATGACGTGTGAAAGCTGCTTCCACCTGGGAAAAGTAACGAGGACAAGATCATTTGAATATCTATATTTAAAGCAATACTATGGGCTGTGCCTCTTTGTGTGATTACCTTCTTTTTTTGGGCTTCAATGGCTCTCCGTTTCTCTTCCAGCTTCATCCTCAGCTGGATCATCTCTGATGCAATCAGATGGGAGGGGTCTCTAAGGGATGGTGTGACTGGAGACGGAGACGTGATGGGCAAAGGAGGTGTAGAGATCTAAACAAAAAGATTAATCAAGTTAATCCTAAAATGACACATATCACTCCAGTTTGCACTTCTGCCTGTGCACAAAAGTACATTTTAAATTAAAGAGGGTAAATGAGTGAACCGCACAACAGGACACAAACCTGAGAAGAACCAATTTTTTTGGGATGTGTATATGGAACATTGAGATCTGAACTTTCTGGCGTTGTTCCTCCACTACTCCTTCCCTCCAACTTCCTGAACTTCTGCTCTGCAAAGCTAGTCATCCGGATGATTCCGCCGACAGAGCCTGTAGATGACGACACTGGGCTGACTGTATGGGATCTGGGGAGGGTGGGTGCTGAACTGGGACAGGGGCTGCTCCTGCCACATCCATCTCCTCTCCCACCCTCTGAGTTAGCATCGCTGACCTCTTTCCTGCCTCCATCCCTGCTCCCCTCCCTCTCCAGCCGGTCAGACAGAGGGCAAGACCGCGTCATGGCCACGCAGTCTGGGTCTATATCCGAATAGTCTCTCAGAGAGGAGGAGTCCTCATCCAAGCTCTGGATGTCCTCTGTCCTCACATGGATACCTGTGTCTACTTCGTCAGTGGACACGGAATTGGGGTCATGGTCATTCACACAAGTCATAGCAGAACCTGGGTTGTCTCCTTCACCTTGGGCCCCTGGAGGGTTCAAAGGCTCAACACCATGAAGAAAGAAGCCATTATCTCCATCTCCCATGACCAGGCTAGCATGGGGCCTTTCCGTGTCATGAATAATCTTCAGGGCTTCCTCAATGCTCGGAGGAGTTGATGGACTGATGTGGCCACTGTGGTTTCCATGATGACTGTTAGTGCTATCAGGGAGGACTCCATTGGGGTACCTAGGCACAGTTTTAGACAAATTACCTGATGGTTAACTGATTAAAAGTACAGACCTTGAGCTTTGGTGGAATTTTCAATTTCCCCTACTAAAGTCACAAACCTTTGTTCTGTTTAAGAGATTAGATTTGCTTAGCTTGATTTATGAAACAGCAGATAAATTCAGATGAGCAACCCTAACTCATTGCTAAGTGCATCATCTTGGGGGTCTTGAAGCTTATTACTGTTCACAGGTGGCTAAGGTATACCACAAATGCTTTCTGACTCCTGTCACAATTTTCAACAGCATATATTGTGTTTATATATATTTTTTTTTTAACTAAGGAAGATCACCTGACATTGGCCTACTCTGTTTTGGTACACATAGACAATAAAAGGATCCTTCAGTTTTGCTAAAGCCCTTCACCTTTTATTTAAAAATCATAAAATAACATTTCCCTCTGCCATACCTGCTTTGCTTCTTGACTGAAAATGTGTTGTTTCTCCCCAGGGGTTTGTGGGAGGTGGAGTCTTCATCCTCCTCTGCTATGTGTCTGCTCTGGCCGTTTACATTGCCAGGTGTGAGGGAGAGGTGGCGTCTGATGCCCCCGCGAGATGCAAAGTGAACTTTGAACCCAAGGCCATCACTGCTAGCAGACCGGGGCATGCCACGGAGGGATGGGGCTTCATAGGGCGGCATGGTCGAGTCTCCGTCAAGAGGAATCTCAAAAGATATTCCCCGAGAGGAAGAGCTGAGGGAGGGAGAAAATGTATTGTTTGTTCAATGGGGAATAACTGACTACTTCATATGTAGGTCAATGAATGTTGTATGCTCTTGTAGAGCAACTGTGGGGCGACAACACTAACCGTTTTTCTTTGGGCCACGTCCCAGTACAGCCATCAACATATGACATGGAAGTAGATCTCTTCATTGCACCTGTTGAAGACACAGAAATGTCTTTCTCAGTCTCTTACTGGATTTTCACTGGAGCCTATCCCAGGATCATCAGGTGAAGGCAGGGTCACCCTGGACAAGTTGCCAGTTCATCGCAGGGCTGACATATAGAGACAAACAACCATCCACACTCACATTCACACCTATGGGCAATTTAGTGTAACCAATTAGCCTAAACCAATTTGCATGTTTGTGTGACTGTGGAAGGTAGCCGGAGTACCCTGAGAGAACCCACGTAGACAAAGGAAAACATGCAAATTCTGCACGGAAAGGCCCTAAACCATAATCATCAAATAAAACAAAAACCAGACTAGAACTTTTCACTCCACGTGTCAATCAATACATGAATGGTACATGAAAGTTCAACTTTATGAATTAAATTACATAAAAATGAACATTTCCACAATATTGTAATTGTTGGACATGGATTTATTTGCAATACCACTCAAACGTTAGTGGTATTACAAAAAGATGAATTGTTGGAAAACAGATTTGCGCATATCCACAACATGTAACTGACAATTTACCTTCTGCAGGGAAGCCTTCTAGGCTGTCAGGTCTGTCTGGATATCTCTGCTTGAGAGGACTGGACACAGGAGCCATTTTTCTACTGGATGAAACAGGCTCACAGGCTGCTGGGGGACAAACATGTATTGTATCAATTATCACAATTAGCACACTTAAAGTGGTTAACGTTAACAGCGGCATGCTGATATTATCATGAAGTTGTTCTGTACCGTTTGGGTCAAAGACTCTGGGCTGTACAAATGAGGGTTTAACCACTTCAAACCACCAGAAAAGCTCAGCCATATACACCAGGTAGTTACTCTGCAAGACACAAACACACATGGACACACACCTTTGTTGTTAATATTGTCGTAGTTCATGTAAAGGTTTATTATTTATTTCTAGGTATATTAGATTGTTATTTGTCTTCTTGCAGCCATAGCTCCCTGTCCCTGATGTTAGATGAGCCACAACACTAATAGAACATTTTTGACAGATCAATGAGGTCACTGTCTGCCTGTTGTTGCTAGGTAACAGGCTCAGGTGGGTCTGCGTGTGTGTGTGTGTGTGTGTGTGTGTGTGTGTGTGTAGTTGAATATCATTTTTCATTGACTATGTAGTTTAAAGTCAAATCCATACGCTTCATGAAAACTGTCCAAACATACCATCTGGAGTTTTAGTTTAAATATGTGCCATGCAAACAGATGGGTGCAGGGAGCAGCGTGTGAGTAATCCAAATCAGTGATAAATGCCTTAATTTTCTGAACAGGGTCTCTGGAGGCCTATACACATCATTTCATCTGAACGAAACCTTTTGGTTAACATCACTTTAATTACTGTCTAGAAGGGATATAAAGAAAAAAAACAAAAAAACAAAGATTTTCTTTGTCCTTCCTACAAACTCTCTCTTCTTTTAGATACAGAATTAGTTTCTAAGTGGAGTAAACAATGTTTCCTTTTGTACACTGCATTAAATAAATGGATGAATACATTCTCTCTCTCACACACACACACACACTAGTTAAGATGCAGTGGGCAGTGAGTTTGTGGTGAATAAGCAGCATGCCAGTCTCTTTAGCTGCTCTTCTTGAACATTTCTCTCTGTCTACTTCTGCAACTGTTGCACAATGCAGTGAAAACACAGTCTTTATTAACAATATAGTGACTGAGAAAGGATTAGAGAAACACAGAGAAAAGAGTGCATAAGTGTGAAAACCCTCTGCTGCTTTAATTTGAACAATGGAAAGTCCCGGTCAGCTTGGACTGTGACATGAATCAGAATGTTTCTACCCACGTTCCCTGTATGCTATTTACCCACCCAGGCTCTGCTGCTTCAAATATCTGGATGGCATGGATATGTTATTAAAGCTGTACAGGATGTCTTTTATTCATCAAAACAAAGGTGTGTGAAACTGGGATATCTAAAGCTGAGGATGAACTGATTCAGTAGCTGTCTTATGTCTAAATTTGTTGGTGGAAACAGAGGGGACGTGGAGGGGGAGCGAACCAGAGAGGCAAGTAGAGACGGGTTAGGATTGTGATTCTCTTGGAGCAGAATCTTTCCTCCGTGTCAGAGAGAGAGGCGGGATATTTGGCCCGAAGCATCTGTTCTAAATAAGCAGCAACACACACATACATCATGTTTATTATATCTGGCAGCAAAGCAATACTCATTGTAGCTAAATGGTCTTTATGTCCCTGTTACAACATCCAACACACACATACAATAGCAACCTCTGTGAGAACCAAGCCTGCTCACACACATTCATTATTTAACATTTCCTTGCATGACTCACTTCTGCCTACTTGTGTTTTCCAGTCCTGTCATTTACTTATTCCCCAAAACACTTTCCTTGTCTTCTTCAATCCAGTCTGCACTACAAAAATAGCACTTTCCACATGTTTTATATCCATTCTTAACATTAGAATGGCCACGTCCTTACCTTTATCGATACATGCGCATAGAGCATGTCCTCCAGGCTGAAGTGGCAGCAGTGGTTAAGGTTGTTCTTGCAGAAGTCCTGCACCAGCTGGAGGTTGTACAGACTGTCAGCCAAAGACATGGTCTCTTTGAGGCAGATATCTGCTCAGCCAGGGGAGGGGTCAGGCACAAACGCAAGGGAGGGGGATGAAGGCAAAGGCCCAGCAGGAAGGAAAGAAAGGATAAGGCACAGTTTATGTTTAAAAAAAGACCAAATGAGAGCAAAATTACTCTGCTTTTCCCAGTAGTATTTTGCCATATACAGAAGTTGATCCTAATCACTCAGAATCGTAGTTGATGACACCCAGTTTCCAAACCACACGCCAACTCCTTCTGGATAAATCATCAGAATTTTTAATCCATGATGTTACTGTAAGGAGGGCTCATGCATTTATATAGTGTCAGACACCAGGAAACAAATTAGTGGGAAGCCACCAACCATCACTTTGTCCTTTACTGTACATCATTATTGTTTTAGAGTAAATAAGTAGCCTGTGAGCAAGGCTAAATGACGTTTAACTCACATCTACATCTGGTCCACATGTGTATGAAGTATGAGCTCCCTGTGAACTACATACAGTGAATGCCAAGAGTCTCAGAGTGCCGACACGAGAGCTGTTTATCTTTGAAAGAGCAGCCAGCGAGTACTCTAACGGTTCTCCGTCACGTATACCCCCTCGTGACCAATCACAACCCAACCCAGAGCATTTTTTAGAAATGAGAGTGCAGGCGAGCTGAGAGGAAACAAATCATTGTTTTCTTTTTTTTCCTCGCTCCCTGTGTCCGTCTTGAATCCTTTATGCTTCACAGTGTCAGTTTTCAGTCAACAATGAACAGTGAACAATGTCCTGCATTTTTATCTTAAGCTTAACCACAGAAAGTCAGAACATCATCTTGGATTTCTAGATTATGTCACTTTATGAGCTTTGGGTTAGAGTTTATACCATTATAACTATAAGATATTTGCAAACTATTATATATTTGGAAGGATTAAAGTAATGATACATTTATAATAAATATGCTCTTTGTTTGGGGCTCCACCCTCAAATTTATGGCTGTAGTTTAAGAAGAGCAGAAAAGAATCCTTTGTGCTTTCCAGCTGGGTTAGAAAGTCTTTGCAGTTTTCTCATTGTATGACACTTCTTTCCTTTTTTCGGATTGTATCACTGACTTTATTCTCTTCGGTTTACTTTTTAGAATATTACAATAAAGGAGGCTGTGGTTAGTTAAACTCGGGAGGGTGTGACAGATATAGAGGGTGTTTGTCTCACCTTCCAATCTGACAACCTGCGAGCAGTAGAAGTGCACCAGGGTGGTCAGGGCGCAGCCGTCCGTGTTGTCCTTCAGCAGGTTCTCCACCAGGGGGAGGGACGGTGCACTCCTCTGCTGAGCATACTCCTTCCTGTAGCGAGCCTGAAACCATGGCAACGGAACAGAGACATTACCTATATGTGTGATTGGGGCGGGTGCATGCAGTTGGCACTCTGTTAATTTGAGGACTTTCAAGCTCAGCGCGGGCTTCAGGCTCAACTCATATAATGCAGGTAAAATACAGATCATGCAATTGCATTTTAAAATAGAATTAATGAAAAAGATGCAATCAGAACATCAAAACATTTCAGTACTATTGTGTGCTTTTGATTGCTCATGAGGAGTGGTTAGTCTCTATAAGGAGAAGGGGAACAAAATGCATGGAGCAAATGAATTATACATCTGGCATGGGGGCGCTGAAAAGTAAACCTCCATTTTCGTGCTGTAGACAATGCCAACAATAATCTGCAATGGTACATCCATTCTGCCTGCAGGTTTAAAAGTCTAATGGTATAAGTACTCCCATTTTACCCATAAACACACATATAGTGTTGACATAGCATTTTATAAGTTTTAAAGGGTGCAATTTGTGAAATATGACCATAATTTAAAAAGCAGCTCAAAAACAAGTGGGGGTAGCATTTCTCTAGAGTAGCTATCAATAGCTGTCACTATAGTGACTGCTCTGAGTTAGTTTTGGGCTTTATAATTATCTTTAGTTTTAGCTACAGTGACTGTTAGCTCATTTTATGGAGGCGTTTGTGGCAAAACAGCTGACTTAAATCTGCTGATTGCAACCATATCAGAGAGGATATCTTCACAGCTTGCTCAGATCAACTTGGCACTGCAGCCTGAACGCAAATGGAAACCAAACTAGACACAGCCTTAGAGAATGATGGAGGCCAATTTGATGGCAGGGGGAAAATTGCAGACGTGAGAGCAGCTCCAACAAAGACTATAACTTTGGGGACATAAGGACAGGACAAGAAGGGGCAGGAGTAACATGAAGCGGCAGATGAGCAAGATACAGACAGAATATATTAACATGTTATTCAGTGAATTGTGGATTTACTTTGAACAAACCAGAGATGATTGTGGAAGGACAAATTGAGATGTTTTTTGTGACTCACATTTCCTCTATGGCTTGCTTGAATTAAGTATGCTTTAGGATGATTAAAAAAAAGGGTAATTAGATGTATGGTTGAGGTTTCCTGTTGGTAAGGTAGACTCAGTACATAGGAATATCTCATGAATATTTCAGTTGGGCCTTGGGACTATCACTTTGGTATTGACTCAGTGTTATCTTCTAACAAGCTAACTTTATGAGATATCTCTGCAAACCAATACATAAACATCTTTAACAAAACATAAACAAAGTAAATTCTTCACGTTCTCATGATAATATTCTCTTTATTTGATTGTTTCAAACTCCAATTATGTCAATTCCTTACAAATTGCACCCTTAAATTAGAGTGGCTCTGACAGTCTGTGCATTGAGCTCTGAGGAAAATAATCTCATCATTTGGTCTGTATGAACAATTTTCTGTTCTGTTTCAACCAAATAAGAAAAAATGTTCAGTTCAGTGCAAAACACAGACAAGAGACATGCCGGACCAAAAAAGAAAATGGATAGCCAATAGTAAATTTAATGGATTTTAAGTGGAGAGTCTTGCATGCAGTGAATTGCAAACCGTTAAACTGTCCTCTTCCAGTGTTTAAAACTCCGAGTGTTACAGGTTTAAAATGATTACAAGATCAGTCAGTCAGATTCTCAGCAATGTGGAGACAAGGTCTGGTGGTGGGATAAGATAGGGTGGGAGGTCTTCGATTATTGCCTGGTGGGGCTCAGGGTCACATGCAATGACTCTGACAGGAAAATGTGAACAGATATCCTTGCAGGTTTTGGATTAGACAGGGAGGAGGTTGGTAATAGGGGGGGTTCTTCAGAACGGATAGACATACAGGTACTAATTTCAAGTACCATTTACTGGGAGACTTGATGTTAGATGGTGATTAGACGACAACAAGAGAGAGGACAAGCGTTAGGCCAACAGCAATCAAAAGTGTTTTGATACTTGAGGTGAGACTTGTGCACGTTATACCTATTGCAAAACTCTCTAAATCAGTCAGTTTATAATGCATCTGGATCAAAAGTGTAGTGAGGTATAGTGGTTGTGTTATGGACTTGCACTAAAATCATTTTTAATGTGACGTATACCAACGGACCAACGGACCAAAGAAATATTAACTTAATATGTCTTTTGAAACCTAGTAAACTGTTAGAGGCCATGATAGCATCCCTGTAAAGAAATTTGGTGGCATGCTAATTATTTAGGTATTATGCTTACCAAATTCACCATCTTTGTTAAGCTTGTTAGCACGCTCACATTAGCACTGCACACAAAGTACAGATGAGGATGATATGCTTAAAGATATTTAGGATTGGTCATTAACCAAACTGTTGGGCAAATTTTGACCTAATGATTGCACTAAAGAAAAATGGGGTCAGCAATATCTGTTGTTTTCATCTCGTGAGGAACAGGAATATACTGTATGTACAAAATACACTGAGGCATATCAGCTGAGACCAGAGTGGACAGACAGACTAGAGCTATGCTGCTTTCATGGCTAAAAATAAAATGCAAAATACAGACTTAATAGTTCAGGGAAACCCATGCAAAATGTTCCAATGACATCAGAAAATTTTCTGCTGACTCACAATTTATGTTCACAACTTGCCAGCTGCACAGGCAGATTTTTTGTGCAGTAATCAGGCAAAAACTTTTAGCAATAGAACAGCACAATGTTTTGAAAATAATGTCAATGCATATTTATCTGTCATAAAATTTCACTAAATGTTTAAATCTGTTGAACTACCTGTCTTGCAATCTAATGAAGAGACAAAAAAGCGAGAAACTCGCTAGAAATGATCTGACTTCCTACTATGTATTATGTGTAAACACATACGCGAGGCATAAACACACAAAAATGATGAACCTTCAGTCAGGAGACCACACTTAAATGTATTTTACACTCTCCCAGAATAGACCAGACTTACTGAGAAGTGTCTTGTGTTGATTCTTTAATGTGTGTGTTCATACAGGCTAATTAGTGTCTATGTCTGAAATTATCTCCTCTGAGTGCGTCCGACTGAGTGAATAGACTGTTGAAAAGGGATCTATGTGATCGAGCATGGAGTAAGACACCAGCTGACTGAGTGTACAGAGGTTTTCCTCACACTCTCCAAAAGACTCTTTTATTCCATCGTAAGCCTGGGTCTGTCGATGTGATTGAGTCTGGGTTAGGTCACAATATCACGTTGCAGTTTTCCCTGTATTACCATTAAAATGGACAATGGGAGCAAGAAAATCTGCAGATAAACTTCCATTTCAGGAAAAAAAAAAAAAAAAGCTTTTAAATCGATTTAGTCATTCACAATGTCATGCAGCTTTGTGAAGTTGATGTTTTGCTTTGCTCCATGTGGTTTACGATCTGTTGTTTGTAAACATTTGAATCTATTTTAAGTTTTTAGCGAATGCGATGCCATCTACAGCTTGGCAATCTCAGCTTGTTCAAGTAAACGTAACTTGGTTAAGCAGTTCAGTGTACTGTGCTGTCATTTGCTTAACCAGCAATGACAAATTGATCATGCGGAGGCGAATGCAGAATTTGAACCGATTAAAAGTTTGATTTAAGCTGTTGCTTTTCCTATGTTTGGATTGTTGTCCTATTAAGGGGTATTTACTGTAAATGATACATTTATTAGAAATGTGGGCTGCACAGAACAATATTAATCAGGATTTTGGCATAAATGCTGTTTTTTTTACAGCATTCCTTTGTGTCTGACTGTGACAGACACAAAGGAAGACTACGCTGTGTTTCATTTTCCTGAATATCATTAGATTAATTATGTACGACTAGCTGACCTTTGTTAGCATTACTATTACACAACTATACATAACCCTGACATCAAGTCACTTACTTATATAATTTTTGTAACATATCGCTCATCTGTTAAGATTTTTTTCTTGTGGGCACTTGTCTTCCATGCAGACTAGATTCATTTCTGACCAGTAACAATGAAGAAATGACCGATGAGCAGTGACAGTGACAGACAATGACAGCTGAAACACTGTCCTCCAAAAATGGGGGTACAGACTGACCAACAAATCAAATTTTCTCTGAACGGATTGAGTGCCATCGTCAGGTCAAATACACGGCTTATTTGTTGCTTTGAGTTAAGACCAAACGCCTGCCAAACTAATCACAGTCCCATCAGCTGTACATCTTAAGCACAGAAAATGGTAGCAGGCTAAACAACATCATCCGACCACGGTGCCGAGCATTGAACTTAAAGCAGCCTTGTGTCAAAGTGCTCGCTCACAGAGCAGCGAGCATGGCTGACTCTTAAGGCTTACTCAATGTTAAATACGTACACAGATACAGCGAGAGCCTTCTGTCTATACTGCCTTCATTTCATCCATATTTCTGCATGTTTTCAGAAAGCTCACAGATTCCCGCCAAACGAAAGGGAAAGTACAACTGGAATCCATGGGGGCAGTGTGGCTGTCATCTGATCCGTAGTTCTAGTTAGACATAAAGACGAAACTTTAAATGTCTATATGATGTTATGACACCTGGACACTGTGATAAACAAATGCTTCAGAAGAGCTGGGAGGACACTGGGCCGGAACTGAACGTCAGCTGGTCGTTAGCGAACCAGAAGTTGACGTCTTAATGACGGCATAAACTTTTGAGTCTGAGCTGCCCCTCCTTAACATCCATGACTCAAGCCAAACGTCCGCACACCAGCTAGCTGAAGCTATTGTGTACTGCATGGCAGTATGGCTGTCTGGCATTTACATGTACAGAGATTCAATCAGTGTTTACTTGATTGAGTCTGTATTGAATTGCAGGAAGTTAACCTTGCAATTGCAACTTGCCACCATTGAATTGAGTGGGATAATAGCAATTTTTTCTCATTTTTTAACCTTCACCCTCTTGTTACTCTCAACATGACAATGCATCGACCCCTGGGGCATGTCTTGACCTGATAAGGCACTGCACCGGAGCTACATGGTTAAGTGAGTGTGGGAGAACAGTAGCTGTGTTTGGCCCAGTGGAATGACTCCATGTGTCACATGGACCTTACATAACTACAAGGCCTGCAGGATGAGAACACTGTCTGTCTGTCACACTCTCTTTAGCTGCTGCTGACAAACTTGCTGACTGTCTCTCTCCATGTCCTCCACCCTGGTGTCATTTCTCTTGCTCTCAGATTATCCCGCCTCACTTTTCTTCTCTCTCTGTCTGTCATGCTTTCTCTTTTCGTCCTCCACCCTGTACATTTCTTTGTGTCCTCTAACTGCAGTGTTATGACTCGTGCCAACATTTCTCTACAGCTGGTCAGAGACTGGGTTCATCCTTTCCTGTGGTTTAAAAAGCTGCGTACTGTGCTGTATATGTGTGTGTGTTTATGTATAAGGTGGGTCTGCATGTGTCTCGTATGAGTGCAGACGTGCTAATGCCAACCAACAGGAAAGATTTCAAATCCAATCCTGACAATTAATTATATTTTGCTTCTGTTTATGCTTTTTTCAAAAAGAAACATTTCATCATTTCAGCAAATTATACTTTTGTATACTATTATGCTTTTTTTGGGATGCAGTTGAGATTTATATTCACATATATCGTGTTCAAGCCACAAGGTTATGTTAGTTTATCTGAAAGATTAGAAACGAGAAGAAACAGCTAGCCTGACTCTTAACCAAACTCAGATGGTATCACATTGTGTTTATATTTCACTCATACAGAAATCAAAATATGGAAACAATTTGACGGTGTAGAAGGAGTAACAGTGAGTAGAGTAACTATGAAGCATGGGTGTTTCCAAAACACCCAATTTGGGGGTGCCTCGCCCAATCACTGACCTGCTGCTGTAGCTTGAGGTTTCATTTTTCATGGCCACATTAATTTACTTGTGAACGGCTCTCTGTTGCCACACGGGAAACTCGATTACTCTACCGAGGCCACTTCAGTCAGAGTTTGAAGGACAGCGAACTGGATATGGGAAGCAAGTTAGTGGTTGTGGCTGAGACAAAGCCTGTTCGTGCTCCTTCTGCTCCTGGAGCCTGGTGCATGGTTACTCCTGCTTCCTCTGTGACCCATAGTCACCATGCCACACTCTGGAGCCTCTGGTCCAGAGCACCCAGATGGCGTAGGCAGTTTGACTACCTGGAGTTTACGTGTGGTTTTTGTAACATGTAAAACCCTTCAGTTTTACGTGTAAAATTATTAATGCTGCAGGAGCTCATTTTCAATTTTCTAATCTTTCAATATAATGGACAGCCTTCAGATTGTTACATCATTATCACCCCACCACCTCCAACACCTCCACCATCTCCACCATCTCCACCATCTCCACCCTACTGACCAATCGACTACATGAAAACATTTTTGGAGGTAATAAAGTTTAGTGGACAACAGCTTGACTGTGACTGGTTTGGGGATTAAATCTAGGAGATAATTATTGTTAGCTGGTGACCTTTAAAGGTGCAGGTAGGACATAACCAGGTTGTTTGTTTCTAGTCTTTATGTAGAACTAAGATATCTCAGTCCTTAAAACACGGACAAAATGCTCTAACACTCTTTTCAAAAGCCCGTTATTGGGATAAACCTGCCAAATGACAGTTTGTGTAAGTGTTCTTACTTTTTGTGCTGCTGCATTCGACTCCTGAAAGGCCTCTCTCAGCTTTTGCTCTTCAACAAGGATGTCCTTCAAGTGTTCATTCACCTGAAGAGAGAGACAGAGACAGAGAAAGACGAGAAGGCAGACAGATGAAGGTGAAATTTCAGAAAACACTGAGACTGAATGGTGAGACTGTGCATCAGGCTTGAATATTAGAACACATCGTAGAACAACTTGTCACCACCGTCCCTGTCGACTAATTATTCTCACCTTGTAGACAGCACTCAGTTGATTTCCAACTCAGGCGCAATGTAGAACAAACTTCAGAGATTACTATAATACTGTGTTGCCTTAAAAAAACCTACTTTACCTTTCTGCTTCTCAGTCTTCAAAGGTTGTGTACAACACTTTGGCCTGAGGAGCCACAGGGTTGCATTAGCCAATCCCAACAATCGTGTGCTACAGTATTTCTCCAAGATGTGCAGGGGCCTTTGTGGCTTTGTCGTTATTTGTGTGTCAGTAAATAAATACTACTTATGTAACTTCATGCCTTTAGGCTGGGAGAGGGAGCAGCTAGTACACGAGCTTCTTCGTCTGCGAGGGATCACTGTACATTTAATGAATTAACACATGCCATGCTGGGACTAATTTAGAACAAAGTACACAAGTATTATTTTGAGCAACTATATCAAAATTCCCTTAAGATCTCCTGCAGGGTTGGTAAGAGCAATTTTAAGGGACCAAATACTTTGACGCATTCACAGAGATTTAATTACTGTCCGCTTAAAGCTTACAGCTCACTTGAGGTCTGACTTCACCCTCTCAATTCTACTTTAGCTTACCAGAGGCAGTTAGGTTGAGTCTGCTATTTCTTCATAATCCCTCTGACATGATTACATGTGGCTGGTGCCATTTAGATTTTGAAGCTGCTCTGGCTATCTTTCAAACACTTCTCATGTCTTTCATATCCGCAGTAAAACAAAGAAGTGTGTGTGCTCCATTGTAAGAGGCTCAAGGATGTGTTCACTTGTTATCCTTGTGAAAACACATATCCTCGTGGTTTTGTGTGTACACAGACGTGCTCCCGTGTGTACCTTGTTGATCCAGGTGATGATTGCATCCTCTGTGTCATATGGCAGCTCCTGGATGTGCCTGTTGCTGTGCGAGGGTTCAGCGGAGGAGTATCTGTTGATGCAGGACATCACCCTCTCCACACTCATCATCTCCACCGTATACGCCATCATTAGCGTGTCTATGAGTGCCAGATGGGAGCTCTGTGGAGATATACAGTACAATAGAGTTGTAAGGATTGATTTGACTCTCCCACTCTTTCGAAAAATGCATAAAAGTCACGATTCTCGGCCAAACATCTCTGTCATTCTGCACAGCACATGACTGTGTGATGTCGATTCTTAATAAGCAATGAAAAGAGTGAAATATCTGCGAGTATTTACTTTTTAGATACAGCATCAACAGTACTAACAGGCATCTACAGTGCACTAAGTGTGATTTTAAATCAATAATTTAATAAATACTAACTAACTTTCACGCAGTGAGGCAAACCTAACAAATGTATTAATATTGTGTCAGGAACCCATTCAATGAGTACCAACACAGTTAGTGTCTTTTGTGCATGTAACTGGTAAAAACTGTTTATCAGGGCTCAGCAAAATATGCAATCCATATCATTACCATGATTTATATGTATATACTGTATATCTTCTGATATTTGGATATACGTGTATATATATTGTGATATGGTGATATATGAAACGTTGTCTTTTTGCTATCAAGATAGATGTTGAAAAAATATTGTGAGGTTTGATTTTGTTGCTCAGGCTTAGCATTTATGAAGAACTTTTTAGAAGAAATGTCATGATATGCTGTATATTGTGTATCGTGATATGACCTAAAAAAATAACGATATTTTAACATCAGACCACCCAAACCAAGTACTGTGTAAATGCATCAGCTTGCTGCTGCAGCATTGCACATTTTAGCCAGCAAAATACAATTTACAATTTAATAAATAATTAAATATATTTTACTT
>KV751338.1:3314848-3329979 GCA_001698575.1 Mola mola
CAGTCAAGTGAGGGCTGATTGGAAACAGTTGGTGGGTTATATAATCAGCATTAGGTACGCAACAGGTTAAGTCCAAGTAACACAAGCAGTGATGTAGCTGCTTTGACGAATGACCTCCAGGCACAAACCACTGCAGCAAGAAGAAGACTTCTGTTTGGTGATGATTTACACTAATATTTTAGTTAGTTTTTTGTGATGAGAAGAGAAGAACATTGTTTCACTGAAAGCGAGGGCCCGCTTGTAGTCTGCTAAACGTCAGGCTACATTATTATCATATGTTTTATGATCACAACAATGTTTCCCATGAATTTAAGGGCGACCTACCCGAGCCGAAAGCCTTGGCCACCAGCCACGTCAGGCTGCAGGATATCTTGGCCCTGGTGAAGTCGTAGTGCTCGAAGCTCTTGATGGCAGGGACGATGAAGGTCCGTCTCATCCCTCTGTCGTCTGCCGCATCTCCCATCTTTAACTCCGTCCGGGTCCCGCCGTGCAACACTGCGGCTGGGGGATCGGGCCGCCTCAGGAATTCCTCCTGATTGCGGATGACATTCCGACCGGAGGAATTCAATGCAGCAAAAATCCCCCCTCTTCTCCGGAAAAAATACCAACTTTGACCGTGGAGAGCAGACGCCGAAAAAAGAGGACCGCCCCTCGCTTACATGAGTGCTATCCTTCAGTCGTACGTGTCGGGAAATGTCGTTAAACCCCGACCGTGCAGCACCGTTTAGGATTCCTGGACATTTGGTCCATTCCCTGACATTCCTGTCCTCGGCTCGCCCGACATAACGGAGCTGCTGTGGGGTGGAGGAGGGGAGCCGCGAGTCCAACACGGAGAGACAGCTTCACACGTCAACGGCAGGCAACGTCCATGACGTCCCTCCCTTCCTCTCCTGACTGTCCTCCGCTGCCTGTCTTCCTCCGCGGCGTCTCCTCTGCGCTTTTCCTGCCGCACCGAGCGGAGCCTGGAGCGCGCTGCGCATGCGCGCTCCAGGCTCCTAACAAACCGAGGTGGAGCCACAGCAGGACTGACTCCCAGATGTTGTTTCCATGGTGAGCTACAAAGGGAAATACACAATTCTCTGAAAAATACAATTGCATCTCAAAATTTGGTGATACCCTTTTTTTTCCGCACGTTTATCAAGAAAGGTCAACTTTCCTGTATTCTGTATTCATTACACAGTGATTGGTGATATTTTATGGGTTTTTTTTTTTTTTTTTTAGCTGTAGGCCATAATTATCTAATTTGAAATAATAAAATGCTTGAAACATTTGAATTTACGTGTACTGGGACATTACACATTCATTTTCTGATAAATCACAATATCTGAGTTTTTGAGATGCACTGGTACATATGTGTGTCTGCAACAGAAGGACAATTTATTGATGAACACATTTGGCTCAGTATATTTTGGTCCTTATTCACTCATACATGATCAATTTACAAAGAGGATCAGAATAGAAGATTTAAAAAATGTTGAAAAAATAGATAGAAAAATCAGACAAGGTTTTGTAGGCAAAACATAGCATCCTGCTCTGCCTCAGCTCCTCTTAAAATTGCATTTATTCACACCAGTACCAATAATGAAAACTTTAGAACTCAAATTAACATCCAAATAAAAAAATAAAGAAAAAGGCTAATTCTGGCTGGAGTGCACCTCTTTTGAACATTAGCCAGAGACATAATGTCTTTTGCACGTTTCTTTGCTTGGGTGTATGAAACACACTGAAACAAAGGATTTGTTGCACTTAATATATTCATTCATGTGGAAATGTATCATTTTAAATAATTTTATTTTTTTTCTATTTATCTGTGAAATGTAAAGAGAGGGTGAAAACTGTTGTGTATTGATTCTGATAAAAGATGTTGGAAAACGTTATAAAATATATTTGAAATTTTTCAGGTACAGTAATTGTAGGTTTTAAGAGGTAAGGGAATGATCTCATCCTTTGAGAGATGTCTTCACAGCTTCTTATTGCCAAGAGGCAAAATGATAAAGGACCGGCAGGGCTTCATCTGATTTATAGGAGAACGTGATCATGCTGAATTATACATAGATGAAACAGTCATTCCTACTGATGGGCAAAAGCAATTTTGAATAAATAAGAAGCTCATAGTGAAGAAAATAAATTGTTTGTTAGCCAGTTGTGGAAAAAATGTTAATTACACCCGGATTACATGAAATATGTTTCATTTTTAACCCTGACACATCAGACTCAAGTACACAATTAATGCTGCAGCTATAAAGTGAAATTAGAACATTAAATTAACATAAAATGAATGCATGAGTGTCCAACTAGGGCACAAAGTTTGAAATTACACTTAAATGCCATATCACTAAAGTCAGTTATTTTAACTTATAAATTATATATTAATTGGATGCAGGATGTTTCATCAAAAAATGACTACAATTCCAGTTCCCAAAAATGTGGTTATCTAAAAATCATTGAACGGCCATTAACTGGAAATAGCACAAAGACAACATATCGAATGCTGAAACTTTGAAATGTCATTGTTTTTGTTTGTTTTAATTATTTGAAATTGATGCCGGTACATATTTCAACACGTACATGTTGCAACAAAAGACTGAGAAAAGTTCTGAAACACTAAAGAAACAGATGGAACATCTTAAAATTAATTAGTTTAACAGGTAGCAGATAAGTTACATGATTGGGTATAAAAGGAACATCAAAGAGAGGCTGAGAGTTTTTGAAGCAATGAAAAGATGAGAGGGGTTAGTCCCTCTGTGAAAGGCTGCACACTAGCACATTGTGCAACAGGTTCAAAATAATGTTTGTCAGCGTAAAATTGAGGCTTGGGGAAATAAGGATATAAGAGAGGAGTAGAAACAAAGCTTACAGGCATTCATCAGTCATCAGTCAGCAAGTCATCATGAGGCTTCAGGTGGTGAGATATCATGGATGGATATGAAATCTAATCTAAAAAAAAAAAAAGTATTTATGTAAGCTATATTCAAATACAAGGTTGCGACGAGCACACTGCATTATGGGGAACAGTACTGCAAAATCTCATTAGGTATGAAGAGATACAAAGGGAAATGTGTAAATCGGAAAAATATAGAAAATTGTTCTTATCTACTGTGTATTTTTGCTTCAAGTCTACACTATTAAAAGCAGGCTGTCTGATAAGCTAAGCTGCAGTTTGGCTCACAAAGTTTCATAGACACATAAGTGGGTAAGTCTAAGCTTAGTTTGAACCTGCACTTATCAACTAAATCTAAAAATCCTTACTAAAACCCACTGACGATCATGACCCAGTCCTGTGTTAACACACAGTTCATTGGTACAACAGACATGACAGACAGGAAATGAAAGCTTTGGTCAGACATGGCGGAATGCTAGAAACTTGATTTGAATGCCCAAAACTTAAGTATTACAGATGCTGTTACACCTGGGATGATGATGTACTCCCCCGACCTTGTCAAGAGCAATGAGGAGAAATGAGCATTGAGGGGCATATAACAGCATTGCTCCCTAGTGACTAAAGCAAATCGATACAGCTCGTGAGATCAGATAGTAGTAGCGCGTACTTGCCAGTAGATGGCAGTCTTTATCTCTCCTGCTCAACAGACTCTTCCTTACAGCCTCCTCTCTTTAGTGTTCACACATTATTTCTCTGTTTCTAAACATAAATGGACTTCTATAAACATCAGCTTATTCTCAACATATGACTGAGCTTATTCCTCCTCCTCTCTTTTAAGTGAGTCGTCTTTGTCCGCACCTCCACCTAAATCCACAGTCATTTGAGAGTCATTGCCAATCATAATGTACTTAGCATTTTCAATGTGAATATTTGGCTGCTGTTGTCGCCAAGCCCTGCCATCCTCGCCATCCTGTTCCGGCAGCAGGCTGGAGCCGAGAAGAAGTTTGTGTGCCATTAAAAGCCTGAGGTTGTCTTTGTCAGGCAACTGCACCCTTTCAAACTCTTGTAACAGTTGCTTTTGATGCTGCTTTAACCTCTCCTGCCTCTCTATCTGAATTTTCACTTTCTGCTCTTCGAGCCATATCCTCTGCTGTTTTTTAATTCTCGCTGGAGTCAGCGACTTATGTATTTTTTTCTCGAAACTCCTGTTCTCCTCAAGTGGAATGATTGTCTGCAGAACTAAAGGCATGCTGTGTCTGGGCATGCAGTTGTCCCGCGGCAGGAGTGGGATGACAGTGTTGTACTTGTGTCTCTTGTTCAAGGAGTTGACCAGGGCAGAGTCCGTTTCCAGGTCCAGCATGTGAGTGCTAAAGTTGCGTGTGAGCAGCAGCAGCGTGAAGGCGGAGTTGTTGATGGCATCCTCCACACACCTCAGAGTGCTCTTTCCGGGGGTGGCGAAGTCATCGGAGAAAGTTGCTCCTTCACTGCCAATGATCTTTTCCAGCTTCTCCCTCATGCTCTCAGCCATATCTCCATCCTCTGGCGCATGCAAGATCACAAATGCATAAAATGTAGCCTCCTCCTCTTCTGTACTGCTACTTTCATCCGTTTCGCTTGTATCCAGCATCTTGGGTGGAACAATGTTTGTTGCAGAGGGTAGTGCAACATTTTTTTCAGTGGTAGGGTGAATGGTTTGAGTAAGAGAGGTAAGACTGTCGACCTTAATGCTCTCTGCAGCAATTCTATCATCCGTTGTTGAGTGTTTCCTTGAAATTAATGCAGAACACTCACTGGATTTATGCTGCGGCTCCACATATGTCTGAGATCGCCCGGATGCATTATTAGCTGCACATTCATTAACAAGGAGGTTAGACGTTTGTAGATCGTATGTATCCGATGTCTCTGGAGTTTTGTCATCTTCAAATAAGGCTGTTGGAGGTGTGCTTATCTCTAAATGAGTAGGGTATGAGAGCATTGAGGAGCTTTCCTTCAGTGGACTGAGCAGAGTCTGAGCTCTCTCTGGCCGGTCCTGGGACAGACTAACTCTTAGAGTTGGGCTTCCTTCACCCAGGCTGCCGTGAAGATCACGGAAAGGCTCTGACGTGAGATCCAACCTGGGGCTCTTCAACTCGGCAAACTCAGGCCCACAGACAACCTTAGCTTCCTCCCGGAGTTGCTCATATGCCAGATCATTTATTTCATGATTGTCACTGGAAAGGGCTCTCTTATATGCCAGATTTCTCTGAGGGGGATCACACAGCCTCTGCTCTGACAAAACTTTAAAAATGCGAGCCAACAGGACCAAAGATTCCCATGTGAACTCTTTGAAATTACCACAATGAAGGGCAAAATCTTCTAATTTGCCTTTACTCAGCTGCCACTTTTCAGCCAGATGTCTTGCGAGGTAACTGTTCCCCTGCGTCTGGAGCTTGTTCAGGGCCTGCACCTCTCTCTGGAGGACAATCAGACACAAGGCGTGTATGACATTATCTTCAGGAGACTCACTCAGGTGGAATGTCAGGCTCAAGAGTCGCTCTGGAGGTGCTTTAACTAGTATGTCAAAGACGTCTCTTGGTCCTGTTCCCCGATTCTTTTGTCCACCTTGACTCATTTTCAGTTGTACTCGCTACTCAAGCTCCAGCCTCTGACAGAAGCCAATGGGATCACATGAGATTTCACAACAGATTCTTTAAAAGTTTGGGTTGTTGGAGAGAGATTATCCATTCATGGGACATTTTTGTCTCTGTAAAGAGATCAAATCATCAAACACAAGAACTTATCAACATGGTCACAAAATGAAATTGGAATTTCTGTACAGAACTTTTGCTAGATAACAGTAGCATAATCGTAGGTTTAAGCAATCCAAATAACATTAAATAGATCCCACTTTGTGCTGTCGTTCCACCGGATAAATCTCACTTTTCACACAACTAACTAACTAACTAACAACAGCTACTTACCAATGTGGCATTAGCCGCCATAACTTAAAATGTGCCTCTGTGCTCAGACAAGGAAGTCAACCAGAGACTCTCCTTCACGTTAGTTCAACCAGCAGAAAACTCTTTTCTTTTTCCCCAGCAGGAAATTCTTGCACCAACAGATCCAGTGAGTCCTGTCAAACTTTAGGTATAAACTTCATTTGCCTGTGCCAGTGTTAGCTGTAGGCCTCCGCCAGTTTGAAAGCCTTGATGATGTCATAGGTTGTCAACCAGGGGAGCTCATGAGGGACAAAACACAGAAGCAGGAAGAAGTGTTTGAGAGTACCGAAAACACAGTTCTCCACTGTGAAAATCAAGATAGCAGATGCTGTACATGATGCAAACATTCACAGAATTTGTGATACTGCCATACTTGTCACAGCAACACCCCCAAATAAAGAAGAGGGAAAAAGGAAAACGTGTGATGAATGTGGGAGGCTTTATCTCCCTGTGTACAATAGTGGAAGAAGAGAGCAGAATTCTGGCATTTCTCCCTCTCTGCTGAGAAGCAAGTGTATTTTTATCCTCAGAGAAAACCTCCAACCCTGTATTTACCAGGGGTGGGGTCACAGCGAGGCAGAGTGCAAGCCAACATTGAAATCCCTCAATACGGCGCAGAAGGAGAGCCGCTGTGTTCTCCATGCTGAGTCCAGTGTAATGTTTACAATATGAACACTTCTGAGACATGACAGTAACTCTATAGGAAGCGTGGGCGTCATATATGACATTAGAGAAATCATAGCATCATTCACAGCACATGATTTTTACTTAAACCCCGTTGAACCGACAGTACATACAGCCTTAAAGGTGTTGCATGAAATGATCTTATCCTGAAATAAAAGGGAGAGCAGAGAGGTGATCTGTTACTTTTTCATTAGCTGAGTCAGCTAGCAAGACTTCTGTGTGCATGGCTATGTGAGCTAACTGGCTAACAGCATCTGCATTTAGCAGAAATTAATGGTTAACAGAGCAACAAAAGCCGCATTATCTGCATATATCACATAAAACAGATGGGAAGCTGATAGATCAGTTGGTGGTTCACGGTATGTTGTAAAGTTTTTGTACAAAAATCCATGAACCAGTCACCAAAAATCCTCTGCTGTAGCTAAACTGTAGCTCTTGACATTGGGAAGTATTTCTTTGGCCGCAAAAATATAAACAGTGCTAAAATGCGACTAAAATGATTTTCTCAAGCACTATACTTTAGAACAAATTTGAAGTATTTGTGCTTTTAACAAAGTATTTACAGTTTCTGCTCCTTTAAACGTCCCTGTCCACTACATTTTGGAGACATATATTGTATGTTTATTCTACAACATTTATTTGTTCACTTTAATTACCAGTTAATTTGCAGGTGACATGCTGCTTCAAGAGCAAAAGTAGCACATATTTAAATTGATTCATTTCTATTGGCAGTCAGATTAAGCAACTACACCGATGCTGATACCGAGAATATTTGTAATACTGGATGTGATAAATGGCCGGGATGATAAACATTCCACCTATGATTTATACAGTGCATACACACAGATACCTGTATGTAAATTCAATCCCAGAAAATATCAGAGGCCAATTTAAATATAACAAGTGCATTTACAGATACTTTAAGACAATCACTAAAGTGATATTCATATGGGTGGATTTACTAAAGTATGAGTTTTGAGTATTTTTATTACACTGTATATAAAGAAAGACATTGTTAGCATATAGGCATGTGTTTTTAAAATAATAATAATAATCAATTGTGACTCGATCTGAAGGAAAAACAGTTGTTGCACAGCTACAGGCCACAGAGGCTGATGGGTCATTGGAGACAATGTTGCAGCAGCTGTCGGGTCATTCTCAAGTTATTAAAAGTACACAGAATGTTCCCACTTCAGTGTGATGGACAGAAGATTGATATTTTAGCAAAGGGATTTGCTATTTGACTTATGCTTGCCAAATTTGGCTGTTATTTTGTAAACCTTAGTGAAGTCTATAGGATATTCACATATTTTTGCTAAGACGGGGACAAACATTATATTTAGTGGTACTACATGTGGCCTCAGAGCTGCCAACATATCAGTAGCAGTTATAACAAGTAACGTAGGGTAGTGGTACATCACAGTTAAGACTAGCTTGAATTTTGTGCCTATGTGTATGTTGGCTGTATTATTATCCTCATACTGAAATCTCATTAAAGATATCAAACTTTAATTTGTTTCCAGAATTAACAAAGTTGTGCAAATCCAGTACTGCTCATTTTTCAGATATAAGGATTAAGGATATATAAATATTATAAAGATCCAGACCTCTCCCTACGCCCAGGAATCTTCATATGGTCTCCCACTAGACATGGTAAGCACAATGAATTCTCCTCTGATCACCCTGAAACCTCATATGTCCTAGTATGGCTCCCCAGCACATACATACATACATACAAGCAGATGCACACATGAAAGTCCTCACACAGAAAAACAACATACACATCCACAGCCTCAGGCTCATCCTCAGCCAGTTGCATAACCGACTGTCAAACGTCCATCTTTATTGAGGTCAGCGCTTTTTACAAGAGACACGCTCTCCCAGCAGCTGCGTTAGTCAGCCTGGCGGTAAATTTGCCATCACCTTCTGGCAAAACATATAGTAACATGTTCTGTCAGTTTGTGGCTGTGTTCGGCTTTAGTAATGGCGTGTGGAGCAACATCGTTCCGACCTCGTGCTTATTTTTGTTTCTTTGGCTGACAGGTTTTCCGGTTTCAGCACACATGCAACTTTCTTTGCCATCGTCTAAAATGCACAGATGTGTGTTTGAGGGTGCGTTTTGTGGCCGTGGGAGAGAGCCCTGGGGGAGAGACAGAGGGGTCACATATAAGAGGCTTTAGGGCAAGCAAGTGAAAAGGAGGCCCTATCTTCGACAGAGACTACGGATTAGGATGAAAGACGTATGAGTGGGGGATGCTCTCTCGCTCTCTCTCGTTTATTTTTTTATCAGTCTCACATGCTTGCTGCATCTTCCATATTCTGCATATGTATTCAAAACCAGTAAGAAAGAGAGTGCAAAATACAAAGATGGGCACAGTGGACGGTACAGAGAAAGAGATACAAAGCCCAACAGATAAGATAGCGAGATAGGGGCCGAGATAAATACGAACTGAGACCTTGACAGATCGATAGCCTCTTTAGAATTCAGTTTGTGAGAGGCCAACAGAGGCCAAGCAGCGCGCTGCTCTTTTCCCAGCCACTTGATTCGTCACACATGCTAAGAGAATTTAACACACTTGCTCCTGGCAGGCAAATATGTGCTCCACACACATGTACGTCTGAAGACATACACGGACACAAGGCCGGGGCACTCATTCAATTGAGCATCGGCACCCATGGTTTGGCCTCTGAATGAAACACCTGCACCACAGCCACTGCTGCACTCAGCAGAGGCCTTTTGCATCTTTCTGCACAGCTTTGCTGAGAAAATGCAACACAGTAGGTTTAAAATGTTGCACAACGGAGCGTTTTGTTCAGATAATATAGAGGTTATATGGATGGATGCAGCTTTAAGGTAGCCTCCATAGTCGGACTCAGTCCATGCGTGTGCTGTGTATTAAAGCAAGAATAACCCCGGCTATCACATACCGAGGCTAGTTTATGTTGTTGACAAAGCGGGCCAACAGATCTGAGTTAATGTGACAGTTAACTAGCATTAATTCAGGAGCAAAGGTAAATGAAGCGGGCCTGCGGACACGACAGGGGAGTGCAGCGGAGTTGGGAAGACGTGTGTACTGTACCACACTGAACCATGCTTGGGTGAGCATGTAGGCCATGCCAACAACAATGCATAATACAGCCTCTGGTGATGGGGGATGCATATGCGCGCACGCACACACACAGACACACACACACACCCCCACCTCGACTCAGAGGCTCACGCACAAACACACAAAGTCATGCACTGGCACCAACACACGCACAAACTCACATGCATGCACAGACATTGATGGTGATGGGGCATAGAGCAGTTTATGCTCATATCAAGACAAAGTCTTTGATCAGTGTGACAGCAAGGGCACTCGCCCCAGAGGAATTACCTAACTCTTGCCTCGCAAAAGCACATCCACACTAAATCGGACATGTTTGCATTGGAGGGGAGAGAATGTCTGATATTTAACGTCATTAATATGCTAAATGCGTGAATACGATTTGTTCCAGTTCGGCGTCCGAAGTAGTATGTCCAAGAGTGGCATGATTACCACGAAGAGAAGAATGTGCAGAAATTCAGGTTGCATGTATAATCCTCTCAATTTAAAACGTTGTTAAGCCGCACAAGCAATTTACATATGGCTTTGAAATTAGCACAACCAACATTTTCATTTCTCTGTAAAAATATCAAAATTACATGTGTTTCTGACATGTTGAGGACCGAGTAATGGATTTGCTTTCTTGCTTTTTTCTACTTTTATTTTCAGTAGTTCATCACAGACAGGCCACCATTAAAATTGCCATGTATCATGTTTAATATTAGCTTAATATTGCATATTTATTTTCTTCAGGAAATGTGTTGTTAATTTGCTTTCTTGCAGAAAGACTGATTAGCAGACTGATGCAACTCTCTTCTTTCTGTTAAATATAAGGCTACTGCCGGCAGCTGGTTAGCATAGCTTAGCATGAAGACTGCGATCAGTGTGTCGCTCTGTATTCTTAGACATTACTTTGTTATTTATACCACGCAGATTCACCAAATGGATATAACACCTGGGAGAATTTCCAAACAAAACCAGATAATTCCAGCAAAACAAGATTTTTTTTCAAACTGTGCTTTACAAGTTTTTGGGTTGTTTTTTTTACCCCAAATGCAAACAGAGGTTTAGCACAATGTCACAACCGAAAATTGAAACTTAAAGCCTTAAAAAAAGATTCAACTTAAACATTAAACGGTGCCAGCATTGATTCTGGTAATTATTCCCAAAATGTTGAATTATCCTCTTATTGTTTTAATTGTGTGTCTCATACTGTGATTGCACTACTGGTCCTACTTTATATCAATTATTTGTCTGAGTTGGGTTATCCCCCCTAATTCTTTTTTGCTTTGTTTTTTGGGGGTTATCTAAATTGCAAAACCATACGAAAGCAATTATGGATTCTCTGCAATGCAAATAAAATTGCAGTGATTTGACTTGATATATGTGAGTTAGATTTTACGTTTACGTTTTGAAAATTGTCTTTCCTTTTGTAATTTTGTCAATTAAAGTAAAAAAGGCATGAACAAAGGCAGAAAAGGGGAAAAGGGAAATTAAAAAAACAGCATTGTATCAGAAATGCACGGAACTAAAAGAATAAATGGGTCCAATCTGGCCGAACTCGGCATTAGAAGGGCCGCCCATCCAAAAGCCTGTGCCCAGTCCCCCGTGTCACTTTTGTCCGTCTCCAAACCCTGCGGATGCTCCCCTTGTACAGCAGATGCACATAACCAAAGGATGTGAAGCATGAAAGCAATGGGAAATTCATTACATATTCCTACCCCCCTCCGTTCGCCATAATCACCACAATTAGCAGACATCTGCAGTGACTCCAAAGCTGGGAGTGTATTCAGGCAATCAGAGCGGTTTCACCAGCAGCACTGAAGGCAGCCCCCTCTGTGATGGGCCTCATCCTGAAGGGAAGCATTCCATTAGAAACTCAGTGATTAATTGAGATGGAGAATTTGCTCCTGGCATTGAGCAAGAATGAAGGCCGACAGGAGGCTTCCACGATGGCAGAGTCGTATGCAGGGTTGGTGGAGGTGCTCTGGTGTTGGTGGGGAGCTTTGCCATACTGTTGATAATGTGAGCTGAGGTGCTCACACTGCGGTCGGCAATTAGCTTCATGAGAACAGTTTCCAGACGGCAGCTATGTGAAGATTTTCTGACCCATCAAGTAAACAAAACCTGTGTGTGTCTAATGATATTCCGGATTTTATTGCTGCTTACGTTTAGAGGCCAAAAAAAAAAAAAGTAATTGGGGTGATTACAATTGTTAATAATCCTCTGCTCTCTTTCAGAAACATTTGATATCTGAATTAACAAATTTCCCAAATCAGTGGGCTATAACCTTGTATTTTAGGCATAAACACATTACTGAAGCTTGAACCTCGTGTGTAAGGTTTAAACGCTGTCACGTTAAAGGAATGGTTTGAAAATTTTTGAACACGTTCATTTGCTTTTTGATGACATTTAGCTACTCTTGTGTCCGTACAGTAAACGTGAATTAGGTTTTGCATAAAACAAAATGATAGAATAAATGTGGAAAGCTCAAATTTAGCAAAAGGGTTTTATGTGCTAGACTATTTCTAGGATATTTGTTAGCTACTTACACTGTTACTGTTATACAGATGAACCTACAAGTCATACCATGATAATGAATGAGATTAATAGTTTGGGTGGGTTCATTCTGATTTCTTTTTAACCCCTGGACAGAGCCACGTCGGCTAATTCTAATTCAAAGTTTCCAGGTGGTGCTAAGCTCAGCTAGCTGGCTTCTGGTTGCAAAAAAAACTCTCCATAAAAAAAAGTCAATGAGCAAAATGTCAGAAATGTCAAAATATGTTTCCAAAATGTTTCTGACTGGCTCATTCTCCCAAGTGTTGACTGACCTGCAGGACACAGTCCCTCTGTGGAGGACGACAGCATGTTTGACAGCTCATTACTGAAGCGGTTGGAGGTGTCCCTCATGCTAGGCCCAGGATGGCGCAACCGTGGTCTTAAGCTTCGGCTTAAGAAGTTGTCACGGAAATCACCAGTCGCACATCGGACACTTTCCGTTTGTTTCGAGTCTGAGGCTGGCTTGAGTCTCGATGGCACAGACGCAAACACGCACTTTATGAACGTGAGAGGGAATATACACACTTAAGTCCAGCGCACGGAGGCCATGTGCAAAACTAATCCCACCTTCCATGAACTGAGTTGGTTTTGAAATTCCGTATCACTCTCTGAGAACTGATTTGTTGAAGTTACAAAAACATCTAAAGTGTGCTAGAATAGGCTAACATTAGCGTAAGAGCAGATTTATTTTTGTATGAATATTTAATTTGCAGATTTAATGTACATTTTTGGGCTTGCTGAGAGTTATGGTTTCATTTATAGTATCACAGCCCGCTCAGTTCTTCTGGTGGTTCCTGGTTCGATGCTGGAAGTGACATTAAAGCGGCTGAAGCTGAGCAGGTTGTTGTCCCCGTAGTTTTTCCATTTGTACCCCATTCAGAGGCAGTTTAGCCTTGAGGTTAAAGTAACGCCTTGTCCAAAGCCAGCGTTACATTACCTAGCCTAATGTATCAGCATAGTGTGAGTGTAACAGTAGCACTACTGATTCATTGACCATATTTTCATTTCCAAAAAAAACAGTGTTATTGATTGTTTCAACGGTTACATAATCTTGCTTAAGTTAATAAACATCACTAAGGCTTTATAGATCATTTATAAGCCAAAAGGGAGGAAAAGCTGTTGTAATAAACCTTCTTGATGACGTCTATCAGTCCTATTTGGTAAAAACTTATCAGTCTTAAAGAAATGCTTGTGGTTTCTTCAATTTCCTGAAGAAATACCGTGACTTTTTTCACACTGTAGCTGCATTCTGTCTACGGATATAAATGCTACAGCAGTGCAGTTCTAATGGTTGATAAATGGACCCAACTTGAAGTGTGTTTTTTTTTCCACAACCTGGCAACCAAAAAGTAGGCCTATTTCTTATTCATGGCTTATAACTGAAAGCCTCATTAAATGATTTATAACCATCCAATTGCGAGAACTCGCTTTATAAAGGGTGTCTTATGCCTAAATCTTTAAACCCACAGAGGGCCAAATGACCCCTCAATTAAAATGAAGAATTTGGAATAAAAAGGTTTGCGCATGATGGCAGTCGCACACACAAACTCCCACACGGTTAGATTTGTGAAAGAGCTGTGATTGAAGCTGCAGCTAAATTGCAGCTAAATTAAGAGGAAAGAGAGATTAGAAGCTTAAGGGAAATCAAGCCAAGGCTGTTGCTCTCATTTGGATGTTTGAAATACTGAATAAGTCTAGGTGCTGTACTTCTGAGAGCATCATTCCCACCAGCTATGCAAATGAGCCTTCAAATCCACACAATAATCAGATGATGTGCTGCTTTTGTTGGGATTTGAGCGTGCCATTTTATCGGTTTAGCGGAGACAAGAGCCCCGGCGGAGCGTCTTCCAAAAGGGAGCTAATTTCTGCTTGACGGCCTCTTGACTGTCGTAAAATTGTAGAGTCACAATGAAGTGGGTGTGATCCTCCACTCGGTGCTTCCTTCCTTCCAGTCCAAGGGTCTGGGCCTCATAAAGGCCTGCGTGGCGCGCCGCAGACAGACCTCCTTTCTGCTGTGTGGAGAAATGTGTCCAATCACCATGGCTACCGGTCAGAGAAGAGCCCCCGCTGTGGTTATTAGGATTTCTCTGTCTGCTCACACACCGGCTCAGTATGCAGGTTAACAACAGTCTGTATTATGGATGGGAATCTGCGTGTGTTAATGGGGCCTCTAGGTCAAGGGTGATTTAGTATTGTAATTACCCCTCTGCAGAAGGATTGGCCGGGCTGTTAATTCAAAGCATCATCTGTGGAAAACACCTAAAATGCACTGGCCCTGTATCTGCACGGCCTCCCAAGTGAGAATGGGAACATGAGAAAGCTATGAGCAGTATTGATTCAGCCGAGTGCTCTGCGCGCGAGTACCAGAGGATCTGAGGAGAGAATTATCCATGCACCATTTCCTCCCCTTCGCCTGTGTGGAAAATTCTGCAGCTCCAGCTTTCTCGTAGCCTACATACAGCCAGCACACACACACACACACACACACACACACACACACACACACACACATGCAGGGACTGATACAGTCACATGCTCACACACTTTCTTGTGGTTTGATGTTGAAAAATAATGACTGTTTGATTTATTTATAGTCCGTCCCTTCCGCCTCGGTAGCATTTTTTTTTTTTGACACATCTTAATCTTCAAATAGGGCCAGAGAGCCTCAAGTAAGGAATATCCGGCTCCACCGCTTGAAATTTAAATGCCATTTTCTGCACCTCATTGTGTTGTTTTGCTATTGGAAACCGCTTTTATAAGGCTGCGGAGGTTTCCAAATCCTATGCGGAGCACTCTGAGGTCATTCAAACACACGAAGAGATTATTTGGAGCCGTGCACTGTAGTGGATAAATCCGCCAATGAAATATGAGTTTCTGAGACACTGGGTATTGTCTGCATATGCCGCTCTGCCCCGACTATCCTCCTCCTCTCCCCACCCG
>KV751338.1:3337248-3356475 GCA_001698575.1 Mola mola
GATCCCCCACTCTCAATCCCTCCACAAACCATGATCCCTCACACACACACACACATGGACTCTCAACACAAAAGAAATATTCAGCTGTAGAGTGGGGGTCCCTCAGAGGGCGCGACATTGAACTGGGGGGGGGATTACGAAGAAATGACTGGCTGACACAGAGGTTGCCATGGCAAAGCCCCCTTTTCTCCTCTCCCTCTACCCTCTGCCTGTTTTTCATTTTAGGTTTCATTGTGGGGTGAGGTTTGTGTTTGTGTGTGACTGTGATGGAGTTGGGTAGATGTAATATGGCTTATGAATTTAATCTCTTATCTGAGCTGCTCTGCTCCAGCCTGAGAGAGAGCGAGCGAGAGAGAGGGAGAGGGAGAAGTTGTCTGTGGTTTACATGCTGCACTTCACACATCCGAACAAAAGATCAGAAAAGCTTCAAAAACTCATATTTGTTTTTTGCGCTGGCAGTTTATAGTGATTTGTCATTTACTAAGTGGCTTTAACTATTACACCATGTTATTCGAGTGCTGTGAAAAAATGCCCTGAAACGCGCTCAAGAGACAAAACCCAAGCTGTTTGTTTTATGACCTCCCGAATTATAGCTGCCACGCATTACTCATCCGCGCAGCCAGTGTGTTATCGTGCCTCCCTGACGTCGGCCTCCCAGAGCAGACTTAATAGATGCGGGTCTGAGCTGCCCGATGACATCAGCACCGTAAGCCGATGAAACGGGCCGATGAATGACCATAGATCAGCATTTACCATCCTGACGTCAGCCCGTGCAGCAGCGCAGCGACACTGTCGGCATTTGTTCTGCGGCCTGCCTCTGACAATGGGAGCTCTCAGCCTGATGGCTGGGGTGCCAGCAGCAGGACATCGCAGCATTGTTCTCTGGATAATGTCCATAAGTATGGTGGCAGGCTCCAAGATAGAACATTTATTTGTTTCAGACTTATTTTTCTTTTTGTCACTTACAGTAGTATATACAAATAGTTTGGGTGTTATTTGTCTTCATCCCAGAACAGTGGAGGATATCAAAGTGTCAGCTGTGTAGCACATTGCACTGAAAAATTGTTTAAGTAAAGTGAGTAAACTTGGTCTTGTGTAATTTTAGGTGGCTGACCCCTTAATGTCAGAAACACAACACAATATCACCACTAACAACTTCCTCTTCATCTGTGTTTCAGATGCTGTTACGGCCCATTTCGGAGCTGAAGATGAAAGACTGGGAGCTCCTCAGATTAATGAGGTGGTGGTAATGCAATAAAGCAGATCCTGTCTTTATGTTCCAACTTAAGCACGCCACATAAAATCACGTAACATCACCGGAGGCGTCTTTAAGGCCCGGCACGCCTATTATGCCGCTGCGACGTGTCATTATGTCCCCGTACCGTGCGACCTGACCTCAGCGGTTTGAGCAACATCCTCGTCCCTCGTCACCCCTACCCCCACCCGTCCTGCCTGTTGTTTTTCGCCCCTCCCCCGTCCGCCTGGTCGGTCGGTCGGTCGGTCGGTCGGTCTGTCTGTCAGCTCGGCTCACGCTCACAGCCGCTGCGCCGGCTTGCCTCGGCGAACATTCAACGCTGTCGGTGAGTTTGGTATGGATCACATGAAAACCATCGACCGTTGACTGTGCCCTGCGGCTTGCCCCAACCACGACAGGAATGAGCAAAGAGTGGGCACATGCAAATCTCGGAGACAAAGACGCACACACGCACGCATTCACTCAGGCACCAAAATGACAACTCTGTTTCCACTGTAGCCAAAGACCAAAGGTCACAATCAACATTCATTGCTGTCGCTGGGTTGGACTGTAGAAAAGCTCACTGAACAATGAGTGCAACTGTGGCCCAGATCTGCCTGACTGACGTCTCATCCAATGAGCCGACCGGACGTGAGCCACTCTGATTTCTTTATTTATATACTTCTTGTTTTTCACTTCTATTTTCTCCTCTCTTCCTCCCTGGCCGGGTAAAAGAGAGAGAGACACAAATAGACCTCTGGCTGCTTGCTTGTCCTCATCCTCCTCTCTTCTCCTGTAATTGGTGGTTATGTGTGCAGCAAGGGGGAAGGAAGCAGAGAGAATGTGTAATCATTTGGAGTCTCTTCTCCTTTAGATGTTTCATCCCTCTCTTTTTTGTTTTGTCTAATTATATGCTGAGCCCAGTTAACTCTGTGTTAACTGGGAGTCTCAGCCGATGACAAAGAGAGGGAGACAAAGTGAGGGCTCATCGCACCAGCAAGCTGTAATCTAGTTTTTACTATTTATCAGTATTCTGAAATGTACCTGTCACCTGTCTGACGCCGCATGTCTCATTGTCTGAGTCTAATTAGAGGCTCCCAGTTTCCTGTGAGTGAATGTACAGTATAACAGAAGAACTGCAGATCCCTGAGTGCAATATGTTATTTTGTCTTTGTATTAAATCCAAATTCGCTAATCCAAAGTCACTATAAATTCAGAGAGTCTGGGAGGAGACATTTCTCATTGCACCATCTGTAGCAACCCTCCGACACTGTCCGCTGTCTGTAATCATACGCAGTTCACACAGTTGATGTATAATCAGGAATGTTTTTTTTATGCCCTCATGAAGTTTTTAGGGCGGATACCATAAATTAAATCAATAAAAATCAAACCAGAGTACAAACATAAGTTTCTGATGTGATTATTTTTCTGTCATATAACTCATATTCAGCGTTTCACTCCAGGAGGCCGTTCCAGTTCTGATCTTTGCAGCCTGTCATTTTAAAAGTATGTTCTCCCTGTTATTTAGTAACCAGGCCCCGTGTCCCTTGCTCCCCGGGCTCTGTATTATTTAGAGAAAAGCACTCTGTACAGTGGTGCAGAACAGTGGAGGTGATGTAACAGTGGCTGCGAGCTTTGCTCCAGACCCTCAACAGGATGGTGGCCGAGTAAGTTCAACTCATGGAAAACTTAGCAAAGGACGTGCATTAGGCCAACACGCTTTCAAATAAAGGAAACGCCAGTTCATCGATTTGACAACCGAAAGTTGCTGCGAACTCGCAAAAACATTGCTAAAGCGTTGTTGAATGCAGCTTGGGCACTCCTGTTGCTATAAGTTGACTTTAAAGCCCACCCATAAATGAGCTCACATAGTTCAAATACTGTATATATTTAAAAAAAAATAAATAAATAAAAGTAAAGGAATTATGGTGATGTAGCTAAAGGTGCACACATTAACGTGTGTGATCTAGTATTGAACCTTGTCATGCTACAGTATGTGATGACACAAATAGCACTGAAACAGCAGAAAGGAGCTGCTGAGACGTAAGTTCACGTCACTGAAGTAAGAAATGTCGCCATCAAGTGTTCAGTTTTCTTACGGGCTTCATGCTCTCGTAGCACAATATGTATTTATTGAACTTGTCCTAACTTTAGTCATTTAGTTTATCATTTCTTAATGTAAAGACCCTTAGTTATTTGAATAAGAATGCTTATAACCTTATATAAGGTCTCACTTATGTCCGCTGTCTGTCAATGATGGGATTGGAAGTAAGAAGTACATTTACAAGTACTGAACTTTGGAATAATTTTAAGTTACTTGTACTTTTCATAGGTATTTCAGTTTTCTGCTACTTTAAAATTATTTTTAATTTCTAGTTACTTTGCTGGTGGCGTGTTGCAGAGCCGTGTAGCACACTTTTTAAAAAAAAAATGGGATATTTTTATTTGCAATCAGAGTTAAAAAAGATTCTGAAAATATGAAAAATGTTGAACATTAAAACTAATTGACCAAGATGATAAGCACTGCAGTCACAGTGTTGGCAGTGATTCCCAGCCTGGGGTCCGAGCCCACCTCAGGGGGCACCAAAAGCCCCAGGGGGTTGTCATAATTGAAAATGTTAAATAAGATTATAATAACACTTTTCATGAACAATTTTTGCCCTCATTCCGAAATACAGATTTTGAGTGAATCAAATTCATTATTTTGGATCGTGTGTGTGTGAGAGAGAGATGCAGAGAGAGAGGACCAGGAGGGCCGGGGTGCCGGGGTGGGGGCTCAACTTTTCTCAGATAAAAGTGTGTGTGTGGTTTATTAAACTACCTTTATTGCCAGTAAGTACATTTAAAGTGAACTAGCAAGGCGACAAAGATTCATATTTGTTACTTTTACTTCTTAACTTGCATTTAAGAAGCTTTACTTCTATTGTCAAGTTTCCTAACTTGCCTATTTAAACATTTAATTTATAATCCACACTGTGATGGGCAGTTTAGAGCACAAATGGGAGGACAATTGATAGTTTTTGATTGGATTAAAGTCTGCTTCCTGTCTCATCTGCCAGTAGAACACTGCACACCACAGATGAAAGGAGCCCAGTTACCCGTTTTTAAGGACTACATGGCTGAAATTCTTTAATGTTTTTCACGGTTAATGAACAGATTTGTCTCGTCACGATCCAAAAATTCATTTCAAAGTCCTGCTCTCTCTTCAAAGTATGAAATACAGGCGGACAGAAGCAGTTCACTTCACTCACAGGTTTGATTTGCTCGGTGTGGCTCTTAGCTCGTGGCGACGAATGTCAGCTCACTTACTGGAACAGACACTTGAGTGCGTTTCCTAACTTCGAGACTCTTTTCCTTCTTTTCTTGTGTTACATAATTGTCCCATATGGTGGCCCCTGTTCAGGAGGTTACACAGTCTAACTTTAGACTCATTAAATAAGTCAGCACCGAGGTCTTTTGTCTTGGTGCGTGGTACAGTGTGTTAGTTTGAACTTTTGAAATCAAAAAGGCGATTTGTTCATTGTTAAAATTAGCACCTCTTGATAGAATTGGAATATTTTATTCGTTGTGAGTTTTATGTGATATTAGAATTTGGTCAACAACTCGGTTAAAGGACACAGCAGCTGGTCCATGTGAGAAACTCTCGACGGATAAAGTTAACAAACATTTACCATAGCTGTCGTCTAAACGTGAACTTCTACATTCCTGATCTGCTCCAAAGAGGCCACTTCCTCCTGTAACGTCATAGGATTTGGACTCCCTTGGAGTGTCACTGGTTGCCAGGTCCTGATGACGGGACTGAAAACTTCCAGAGCAGGACTTTTTCCCCGTGAGAAAATAAACAAGGAAGTTCAGATAACCGTGTGGAGAAGTGCACGCGTGAGGTGAGTTCAAAGGCAACTTGCCAACTACTGTAGATATTTAGAATTCCCTCTTACAAAACTATTAAGACAATAACATTTTGAAAAAAAAAAATTTATTTTTATTATTATATATGTTTTTTGCTTTTTTTTTTACAAAACTTTAATCCTTCAATATCACATGTACAAACATAGCCTTAATAAAGCGATACAGTCTGAAAATATAAATACAAAACAATCATATTAAAGCGGTAATTGTCTTATGGAAACTTGTCAGTTTACTGGATTATGTGAAACACTGCAAATTACTGGTTGACAGGTTTTTCATCCATGACTCGGCTTCGTTGCCTGGGACATCTTGATGTGAACCTTTTGTGCTTTATTGCTGCAAAGACAGATAGAAACTTAGCGGAACTATATTTCACAGACCGTAGAATGATGCTGTCTGATAATTAGGTTGCACATTTCCTAGCTAAAAAGTCATACCTTATTAGGTGGACATAATCCATCACCCATTTTAAGGCAGGATTGGTGCATACTTTGCCTTTACTCGTGAGGAAACTGCAGAATTAAAGGATTTTAACAAAAAATTAATGCTCTTCAGTGCAAAGGTTAATATTTAGGATGTTACAGAGGATAGAACTCAAACATTATCTTAATTTTAATGATACTCACATGATGGCATTGATAGGACACATCTCTGTGACCGTCTGCACTGAGTACCCTTTGATTGCTCTGAATGATATTCTGGTTTTCACATGACTGTGACAACAGCTATAATAGGCTGTGAAAAGAGAGAAACTTATTAGAAAGGTGAGATAAGAGAGACACATCCATCCAGTCAGATCTCTATGAATGTATGCGCAAAGCTGGAGGCGGAGAAGAGAGAGCGATTATACCTGCAGATGTGTTTGTGGCCAGCAGACACAAGGCGAGGAGCGTGAAGGCCAGCACTGCAGCTCTGATCGGCACCATGTCTTTCTTCTCGGCCTCAGGTGGAGTCAAAGAGTGTGTGATACTGCTCATTACAGCAGCCTTTTATAATCGGAGAAACAGGAAAGTACCAACACACAAACCGGAATTTCCATTAAAGGTTTGACTTACTAACGTGAAAGAAAGACTTGAAGGAGGACGAACACTCTGTCAATTGAACTGTGAATGTGTTTAAGTACGCTTTAGGGAATCTATTGTTTATATTAATAACAGTATGTGCATCATAAGAAAGTAAAATATCGTGGAAAAGTTCTTTTTTTCGCATTTTAAATTTCCTTATATTCCATATCCATTACATGTAAAGTCAAACATTATAAGTCTTTTAGTTTATGTGTAATGAGTCACAATCACAATATTAAACGACAATATTCAGATTTTTTTGAGATGCACTCTTGATTGCTGAAACAGGTTTCGGCCTGACAACATAGCAGGTACGAAAATAAGAAAACCCGGTTACAAACATGATGCGTGTTAGGTTACCACAGCTGGATGTAACAAATAGTCCTGCAGAATCACATACTAAGGTGTGTCTCTCCTTTCTTAAAGAATCTCAACGTGGATGTAACAAATAGTCCTGCAGAATCAGTGCAACATGGTTTTCCCATGTTGCACTGTGCACATACTAAGGTGTGTCTCTCCTTTCTTAAAGAATCTCAACATGGACATAATATTGTTAACGGCAAGACAAATATTTAAAATGAAGTTGGGAAGAAAGTGTTGCATAAGGATGAGGTTTCATCGAAGACCCCCATGACCTTCTGTGGGCTGAAAGTAGGTTGCTTCGAGGTTGTACTCCACTTCTTTGCGCTTCTTTTTCTAGGTCAGAGGAACAATTACTACTCAAGAACATACTCAAAAACTGTGCTGCAAAGGAAATAACTATGTAAAATAGGTCATGGTATAGTTAATGTTTGTCTAATTGTGCATCATGACTTTCCACTAAGCCCCAACTGTTTGAAGCACAAACCCCTTCACTTTCCAGCCACGTTGATATGTCATATTAACTCATCTTCATTATCATCTTCACAGTGAGTCTAATCTTTATTAGTTACTGCGCTGCAGCTAAGTGTTTGCAGTGCCACCAACATGTAAGTGATGGGGGATAGAACGCCCTCAGCTGAACTTCATGAGCCTAAATTAGCCGGTCTTTTTTTAAATAAATAAACACAAAGAAGTAGTTTGTAGTATATGCAATTCTTGATATACTGTAGAATTTTGTCACATGGTGCAACAACAATCAGCCAAAGCTCAAGATACAAAAAATCGGATGTTGCTGAGCTTGGATACTACACCGTCAGCAAGGTTTCGTGGTATCTGACTAAATGTGAGACATAGGGACAAATACAGTCCCCTCGAATTATGGTGTTGAATATTCAAAAAAGAGTTGACCTTTGACTTTTTGAATATAAAATGTTGCTTACTTATGTTTTGAGAGGTCACAATGATCTCTTCTGGTGATCATTGTGTCACTTTAATTCATTCTGCCCTGCAACTTCTGTTATGTGACTATGTATATATATATATTTATATTTTTACTTATACTCTTATATTCATATTTTAGATTTAACTCACCCAGTTCCTTTTTAGCTTATTTTTGTATGGCCTCTTTTGTTTTCTAATGTTTACTTCCTGCACCGTGGATCTGAGAGAAACACAATTTCAATCCTCTGTATGTGCCGAACATATGGCAGAATTGACAAATAAAGGTACTTTGACTTTGACTTGACTTTAACTTATTCTCAACTTACATATTTTAACATTAACTGACTGCACAAAAGGGGTTCCCAGCCACAGTCCTCAGAGTTTCCTCATCTCTCCATCCAAACCCTGTGTGTCCAATGGCCACTAACTCATATATGGTCATTTACATGACAACAAAGTTAATAGAAACTTGTGTATATGTGTCGACTGTATTTTCCTTTGGACATATAATTGGAGCTATACAGAGTTCCTAAGAACTTATATCTAAAAGTTGGGGAATCCACTGGAAAATCTCAAACTTCAAACCTAATAATAGTGGTTTTCTTCGAGATCTGGACAGATTAAGTAAACAGGCATCATTTAAATATTAAATATTTCTGTAAGTAAGCAAGGAATACTAGTTAAATTGACATTGAATAATACATGTGCAACTCTACACCAAAAATACTTCTGAGCAGCCCCACATCACATGTAAATAGGTCTCCACTTATTGTTCCATGAATTAATTCAAAATGAATTGTCTGATAGTTAACATTTTATGATGACAGAACTATACTTTCCCACACATTTATGTTTAGTGATTCCGTATTTAAGAGAAAGAGGAAAGACAAGTATTATGCCATGGAATTCCATGAGCTCTGACAACTGACAGTTGGTTAGTTTAATTCATGAATATATGTTATTTTTTTTAAAAAGTTTTTATGTGTGAAATAAACTTTATTGTGTTGATTTTTTTTCAATATAAATTTTCAAATTTTGGTACATGGCATCATCATTTACATTTTACAGCAGTCGCTTCTAATATTTATCATGTTTACCATGACTGCTGAAAATTCTTCATTTCAAATTCGAGGCACCTGTGTTTTTTTCTGAATATACACAGCTGTGGTGATATTGCAAAACAGATAGTTTGTTGTGTGGTCAAAATGTACAATGTCGTCTTTAAAACGTGGTGGAGCAGCATTCAATTCAGGTAATCAACCAAAGTACTTGAGTGAACTCGTGTCAGCGGCGCTTATTGAAAAAAGAAAATACTGGAAAAAATGGCACGAGTTAAACTATTTGAAAAGCATTAACAGTGTTTACTCTGGGAGTAGCCCATGCTTTGTCGGGTCTATACTGTGAGTGGGGGCGGGGGGGCTTTAATGTGTCAGTCGTGCAGGGAAAGTACACTGTCACATTTTCTACTTCATGGAAATAAAATGCAACATGGATATTCCTAGTTTTTTCACATGTCCGTGGTCACCTTTTTTTATTTGACATTTGACATGCGTATTTATGCCACAGGGCAGGAGACAAATGTATAAATTCCCTGCTGCAGAAGCTGCGTGTGTGTGAGAGGATGGCAAAACTCATTGTGTGTGTCTCCATTCTGCTGCTGCTGGTGGTGCTGAGTGAAAGCAGTAAGTATTCACTGGTTATTTACACTTGTCCGCTGTTATTGGTTTTGTAGAGCATGTGAGTTGTTCTTGATGTTTTCATATTAAGGTGACCTCTCTTTTTTAAAGGTCGCTTTTGCTGCACACAGTACTATGAAAATCCAGTCCCAGTGAAAAGGCTGAAATTCTACAAAATCCAGAAGGACACAGATTACTGCAACATCAAGGCAGTGATGTGAGAAAAAAAATCAATGTGTCTGAAAATAATGACACTACAAAGCTTTAGCAAACAGAGATGTTGGCTCTTCTATTGTGGTAATTTCTTCTCTCGTCCTCGTACAGCTTCAAGCCAATGAAAGGCAAACCTTTCTGTGCCAATCCTGACAGCCCGTGGGTGCAAAAGGCCATGGAATCTGTGCCACGGTGAGCTTAATGATCTTAAACAATCTTTAAAAAAAAGTGCAACTCACACAACAGACATCAATATTGAGTCAGGGCGAAAAAAAACTGTGAATCAACTGAAAGTTTTCTTCTTTGTCTCTAAACAGAAAACCCTGAACAATCATGAGGGGGACCAGAGGAAATCAACTTAAAACACAAAATTGTTTTAAGTAGGCCTATTTTTTCAAAATCAAATATTTTTGTATTACTGTAAATGTTTTCTTTTAGCTGTTACTTTAATGAAAATAAATAGATTTTTTGAATTATCTGTTGTTTCTGTTACCTGGATCACAAATTTTACAGAAATACTTACATTATGATATTGCACGGGCAAGCTATAATGCAAGAAAGAAAGGAAGGAAGAAATTTGTCAAGAGAGAACGTAATAATAGATTGTTTTCACAACAGCCAGTTTGGAAAAAATAGTAAATTTGGGTGTGCCAAATGATAACAATTAAGGTTTTCCAGGTCAAGTAGGGCCAGTGTGCTGCTCTTGCACACTCATTTGTCCAATTTGATGCCCCTGGCAAGATTTTCCACTTTGGTAGAGATTTGTAATTTTTTTGTAAGAAGTTGTGTAAAAAGGTTTGTAAGAGTTTTAAAATAGAATTATTAAGAAAATGAATGGTATCCATTGCATGTGATTATACTGCCTATGCTATGGGCATGCCATGTATGGGCTCGAGGGTCTAAACTTTCAGAAAATATGGAGTTTGGTTGCTAGGACTGATTGGCATGACAACACAACATCAAAGGGCATGACTGAACAATTGAAATAAATGGCTTTATTCACCACAAACATCATTCAAAATTTTATTGCAAGTGTATTGTTACATGGAGTAGATATCTAGAGTGAAACCCTTGTTTTTTTTTGACTCAGTATCTGTAAAGATATTGTCAACTTTTTCCTGTCACTGTGACTGAGCTCCACATACACATTCAGTCAGTTGTCCCACTGTTCACTGCTGTTTTACACTGCTTTTACATTGTTTATAAAACCCCCAAAAATTCATGACATAGAATATGTTTGTCTTTCATAAACATTGTAAAACAGTGCCCCTTCAGCAACTGACGGGTCATGTCTGTGGAGCTTGTCAGTGACAGGGAGCAGAAACGTTAATTTTATTCATTATTAAGTGACCAAACTCCCTGCTGGAATGATTTTTTTAAGGTGTTTTGTGAAGTTTTATACCTTTAAAGTTAAGGCAATAGGGCTCGAAAAACACCGGAATTCTCCTTTATAATGGCGCGGGGTCTTCAATGAATGAGCATCCAGTGTGTAATTCACGGTACCAACAGTAGGCGGCGGTAGTGTTCGACAGCGCAGGAAGGATTCACTGCATTAAAGACAAGCTCAAAGTGAACCGGAAGAGACTCTCCGTGTTTTTAACCGTACAAGCAGGATGATATAATGATATCGTTGGACTGTTTAGAATTGTAAACGATTTCTTCAATTGCACTGGGTAAAAACTGGTCATGGTACTGGTGAAGACCATGATAAGATGAAATGTTACGTCAGTGTACGGGGAGCAAGTTAAAGCTAATTGTTAGCTGCTGAGTGTAAACATGACAGCTGCGAGGGGAAAGATGCGTTGAATTGGGAAAAGGTAAGACACAGAAACATGAAAGAAAGCCAGCCCTAAAGACCCTGCTCTGTTTCCTAGTTTGTATTTTATTAAGAAAAATATAGTTTTATATACTTCAGAATTCAATTAGTTTTATCTGTGAGGGAGTAACACGCCCGTTAAATACACCATTGCCTACATGCTTAACGTTATAATGGTTTGTGTGTCCATGAAAATATTAAATTCACACTGTCGTAGGGAATGTGAAATGATTTAATTCTTTCCTACGCAGAGAACACGCATCCAAACAGTATCAGGCCAAAATTGGAAAAGAGAAGAATCCCTATATAGTTACTAGCAGTCACAGGATAAATAGGATCAAACTTCCACGTATCGTCATACTTTCATAGTCAACTTCAAACTATGTGTTGGTGCAGGTTATTTTTGCATTAAAACGCAAACACACCTCTGCAGTTTATTTGATTATTATGCATAGTACAAGCGTGTAAGGTCCATGGAGGCAGTGAAGATGATCATGGCTGGTTAAGTTTTGCTCACTGATCCGGCAGGTGCGATCAGGGCTGAGAAGAGGCAGGAGACATGAAAGAACAGGGCGGGGCAGAGCTCCGAGACCAGGCTCTGTTTGAGGACCCAGACTTCCCCTCTGAGGACACGTCCCTGTTCTGTGACCGCTCCACACCCATCGCCGGGCTGCAGGGAAACATCGCCTGGCTACGCCCACAGGTCAGACCCAGTGCCATGAGTAAATGGGAAATGCCTCAAATGTTGATGTGTTTTTTAGATAGTGTGATTGTCTGGATTGCATCCAGTTTACTTTATCACCTGTTAGACTGTTCAGCAAAAGAAGGATTTCCCTTCTCGCCCTGATGGTTGATGAAATATACCTACAGATCCAAACTGTTCAGTTTTTAAAAATGTACAGTATGTGATAAAATACAAACAAAAATATTTTTGTTTGTTTTTTTTTTTTGTTTTTTTTTAATTCTATGTGTACCATCTTGAAACCAATTTATTTAGCTCAACATTTCAGTTTAACCATTCACATTTTCCACATGGGGGGACGTTCTGATAAAACACAACCATTTTATATGATGATAACAAAGGTGACAGAAAGTTTCTGAATGTGAATGAACTTGTATTGAACACTGTTGAATAAGGAGTACTCAGTTTGCAATGAAATGAATTATCAAATTATCAACTAAAATGATCAATTTAAACAGGGCACAGAATCAAAATCTAGGCCCTCCCTGGTGTTGGTGGCTCTGTGAATTACAGACTTAGGTTTTCTCTCTGGTGATGTTATATCCAGCACCAGGCATCCTGCAGTAAAATGGTGTTTCAAGCGAGAGTGCTAACATTTACCACAGATTCCACAACGACAAAGTTACCTGTTGAATTGACTCGGCAAGAGTTTTAATCAGCCGTCGCTGTTTATGAGAAAAATGGCATTCATCTGTTTAGCACTCTCCAGAACCTTAGATTTATTAACTTTTTTATTTTTTATACTTTATTTTGTCATCATGTCTTGCAATATATTACACATATTGTATGAACTATATATAGGTTTTTTTTAAAAATAAATGTAAAGATGTGAAAGGTGTGTACCCCAGTGATTTTTTTCATATACTATAACAGAGGGAATAATAGCAATTACAGTACAGCTATTTTATTGTATTCTTGAATTCACACAAAAATATTGTGGACCTTTAGCAGTTGAACAAGTTGAAATGAAAAAAGGAGTTGAAAAAAGAGAAATAAACTGAAATAAAATGAAAAATGAGACATAAATTAAAAAGACCATACTCTGGGCAACATGTCGGCTCTAGTGTGGTGACACAATCCCGTTATTTCAGTTGGTCATGCTGTGACCACATTGTAATGCATTAAACAATTGGACCAGCCCAGATTTATTACAAGCTGTGTTGAAGTCAGCAGGTATCAATCCCTTGTTCACATCTTTTTGTAACCTTTTGTAGGAGATGTGCCAGTCGCCAGCTCTCCTCCCAGACAACATCAGCTTGGGTCATCCTAAGCAAGGCTTGTTAGGAGACTGCTGGTTCATCTGTGCCTGCTCCTTTTTGCTCAAAAAGAAACATCTACTGAACAAGGTAGGGCAACAAGTATTTAGACTTTATTTAGACGTGAACAAGCTTGTTATCTCCTCCGGGTCCTACACTGCTGGACTGACTGACTCTTTGTAGGTGCTGTCTCCAGACCAGCCTCAGTGGGGTGACAGCAGGTACAGAGGCTCCTTCCAGTTTCGTTTTTGGCAGAAGGGACACTGGACAGAGGTGACCATTGACGACCGCCTTCCCTGCATCAATTCTTCCCTCTGTTTCTCACGGTGCCATTCTCCCACTATTTTTTGGGTAGCCCTGTTGGAAAAGGCCTATGCCAAGTAAGTCACCTGTGGAATTTTCCTTTCTTATCTCTTTGTTTAATCTGCCCTGAACTTTGGTGTAAGAGAGATTTTTCAATTTTTACTCTTGAAAAATACCTTGTAATGCTTTCCAAACAGCATGTTAAGGGAAGTTTGGAAATCCCATCTTAAGCCCATTCCATCCTCTTTAGGCTTCACGGTTCATATGAGAGACTGTGGGCAGGACAAGTGTCCGAGGCCCTGGTGGATTTGACCGGGGGCTTGGCCGAGTGCTGGAGCTTGGGAGACTGTGGGCCAGAGGTTGAGCAGAGACCAGAACAGGACTTTCACCAGGTCAGGAGGAGAAGGCTGGACCTGAACCATCTGTCCTCAGTGAAAGACCAATGTGCTGTCAGCTGCTCTACTCACAGCAGCCTTGGAGGTCAGGAAAAAAAAGGAGCGAGTACAAGTTGTCTTGATCCCGTGTCACATCACATTATGTCCTCTGTGACCTCGGTTCTAGGTGCGGGTGAGGTGGGTCAGTACCACGCGCTGACTGTCATGGAGTGGTCGGATGTGAAAATGCTATCAGGGAACAAAGTACTGCTACTCAGGGTTAGAAACCCCTGGGGAAGATGCTGCTGGGGAGGGGCATGGGTAGAGAGGTAGGCATGTCAGTGACATTTTTTAAATCACTTCTTCTACAGGTCTTTTTCTTGTAAGCATTTTATTCTTAACACACCTTTTTATCTTCAACATGTCTGATGTATTTCATCATTTTTATTGTCACTGTACCTTATTATTTTATTTTCCTTAGTCCTAAAATGCTTTTACCTTGTTTTATTAATGTAAAGCACTTTCTAACTTTGTTTTGAAAAGTGCTGTGCAATAGTTATAATGCAGTTTTTTTGATGTAAGAAGTTTTGCTGAACACAAATGCTCACCCTTCAGAGTTGACTTCATTCCAGTTGTGAGCTACTAACAAGTCGGGGCTCCAGTTGTTGTTAGTATGGTTAGCTAATAGGCGATTTCAATACAATATTTAAAAAATTTCAAACAACATGGCCACAGATAGAAGTTGCCCAGTACAGTCAGTATGATGATTTAACTACACTAAAACAAGACTAGGTGCTGTCGCCTCACAGCAAGAAGGTCCTGGGTTTCGGTTCCTGGATCAGGGCCTTTCTGTGCAGAGTTTGCATGTTCTCCCTGTACCTTTGTCAGGGTAAGCAGTAGAAAATGAATGAAGGAATGAATGAAAACAAGACTCTGTTGCTAACAAACGCTACAGTGTTTTACTCATATTGATGCCCGGGGCAGCCGTTTTGAACTTTGCTCACTCGGTGGAATGGAAGTTCCTCTGAGTTTCCGTGTCAGTTCCTACTTCAGGGGACTTTCCCGATGATGTATCCGATTTGCATCTCAGAACTTCTGACAGGTCTTCGTTGCCATGGATACAGTGCCATGACAGTTTAGTATCTTTTTTGTAATACAGCATAAAACACCTTCCAGAATATTTTTTGTCCCTGTGCGTGTGCCTTTTAGACACTCACATGCCTGTTAAGGAATCAGCCCTTGTGTCTACTCCCTAATTCTACCTTTTCCTCCACAGTGGTGAAGGATGGTTTTCTGTCGACCCTGCTTCTGCTTTGGAGCTACAGTCCAGGGTGGCCGAGGGCGAGTTCTGGTTGGATGAGTCCGAGTTCCTGTCACAGTTTGATGATGTCACAGTGGGCTACCCCATCAGTGATGAGGGGTGCCTGAAGAGCATCTATACTGGTAAATCCTTATTTTGTTTTTGGTTTAAAAAAAATAAAATGACCTAAAACTGTTGACTGTGATGTGGATGGCACCCATTTCCCCTTTGCAACAGGCAGTTTGCTGACACACAACCATCAGCTAACTGGTCAGTGGATAAAAGGGCACTCTGCAGGTGGCAGCCGAAACAGCAGCTGCTATGGCAGCAACCCCAAGTTTTGGCTGAGAGTGTGTGAAAGAGGAGAAGTCGTGGTATCCCTGCTACAGCATAGAAAGTGGAGAAATACAGAGAAGTACACGCCAGCGCCACTGGAGGATAGCAACAACACAAAGCACCAGCACTACCACGCAATTGGGCTACACATGTGGAAGGTTTGTGTCGTCACTTGTCAAAGAAATAGGGATTTGTGTGTTTGCATGGTTTTCCTCATACCTTTGTGTTTCCAGGTGGAGAAGAAGCGTTTCAATCTCAGCCGCTTGCTAAGCAAACCACCTTGTGCTTCCACTCACTGCCACGCCTACCAGAGAGAGGTGGTCCTCTGTGAAGAGCTCGAGCCTGGGTACTACCTGCTGATCCCCAGCACCTATCAGCCAGGAGCTGAGGCTCGCTTTCTCATCAGGGTATTTTCTTCCTCTTCCATGTCCCTCAGGTAAGAAAGCAAACAAGTTGATCTTATCTAAAAATGGTTTTGAAAACATGCAGTGCATCCTGGCTTTGTCTCTGAATGCTTGTCTTGGACAAAAACTAATCCTCTCAAATCCAGATAATCAGATGCACCAATAACTGTGATGGTAAACAATAGGTTAATTGCATTTATTATTTTCACAAACAGTCTTTTAAAATAAATGTCTACAGTATTGTTGCATGTGATTTATTAATTTGAGGGGGGCTGGTGACTATCTCAGCATCTTCGGGCCAACGGCGGGGGACACCCTGGACAAGTCGCCAGTTCATCGCAGGGCTGACATATAGAGACAAACAACCATCCACACTCACATTCACACCTATGGGCAATTTTAGAGTGAACAGTTAACCTAAGCCCCAGTTTTGCATGTTTTTGGACTGTGGGAGGAAGCCGGAGTACCCGGAGAAAACCCACGCAGACACAGGGAGAACATGCAAACTTTACACAGAAATGCCCTGACTCGGAGTTGAACCCGGAATCGAATTCTGCACACTGTCTTAAATCTGGAATTTCCCATTACAAAGAATGAAAATAAATAGTGACATCTGCTGGTCAAATTGCAAAACTCCTTTAACTAAGAATCGGTTGAGAAAATAAACATTTGATCTTTTTACAATGCAACAACCACATTTCCAGCAATTGCCCCTTGCATTGTTTACAAAGAAAGACTTTCCACTTCACCATGTAAAATGCCTTGTCATAAAACGCATTCTGTTACCAACTGAATTATTCATGACGTGCCAATATTGGTTCCCTCATCAGTGCCCTGAAAATCCCAGCACCTTCACTGCCATTGCCAACAGATGGGGAGTGGGAGACCAGTTACTTCCAGGGCTCGTGGGTGGAGGGAAAGACGGCCGGAGGAAGCAGGAACTTTGTGTCTCACTGGCAGAACCCCTGCTTCCCGTTTACTGTGTGTGATGAGTCAGCGGTGACATCGGGAGCTAATGTCATGATTACCCTGCACCAGAGTCGCCCTGACACTGACCTGCACCCTGTTGGCTTCCACATTTATAAGGTCAGCCAAACGTGAGGGGAGAACACAAGTGTTGTTTACAGTTATGGGCCGTTTGCCTGTGTGTAGATTCCCAGCAATCATTTTCAATGTAATCAGCATGTCAGAGAGGTTTGAAATATGACCATGTCAGTGTCAACACCCTAGCCTTAAAGTGTTTAAGCTAATAGAAAAACAATGGGTATACTTTTTCTTACAAATATAAAGAGTTGATAGAGTTGGGTCTGGCATCTTATTGTGAATTTGTTAATAGCCCAGACTGTTAGCCCAGACTGTTGGCACAAACTTAATTATTACCATAGCTTTTATTGATTTATTAGAAAATGATTATAATTCTGCAGTATTTGAGCATTCGATCTTCACTATGTATCCAGTTCCGAGAAGGGGAGTCTGAGCTGACATTTCCCAGAGACGAGGATCCTGTGGCCAGCTGTGTCCCTCACTGCTACACCCAGGATGTCAGCTTGGCCTGCCATCTCTCTCCTGGAGCTTACTCCATTGTGCCGTCCACTTATCAGCCTGACTGCTCGGCAGAGTTCACCCTCAGCCTGGCTCACAGGAAACACAGGTCGGCTTTCCTCCTTTGTCCTTACCTTGTTATGTTGATATCAGCAGCTTCTGGTATTGTGAGTGAATGTTGGTCAGAGATAATAATGGACGCACGTGTCTCTTTCAGGAAGGTGGTGAAAAGCCAGGAGAGGCTGGGAAGAGCCATTCAAGAGGTCAGTTCATTGAACTTAAATCTTTATTTCACCAATCTGAGAGGTCATTCAGCATCAGGATTTACAGAATGTGAAAACACAATTAACAAATTTAACCAGAATAGAACTTAATATCCTTATCTTGTCCATTGTGAGTTATAGATTTTCCGTGCCGGTTATTTATACAATACTTAATTATGTCATTAAATTATGTCTTTAACGTTATATAAAACACTTAAATAAAAGACATAAGACAAAAAAGACAAAAGCAGGTGAAAGAAGGACTAAGAATATAAGATGCATTAAAAAAAAAAAAAAAAAAATCAAGATTCCGTACACTAATATAATGTACAGTAGACCTTTTTGCTTCTGCCTGTAATTATTGCGGACACTGTATCATTTTATATGGTGCTGCTGTGACCTTTGAATTTCATTGATGATGGTTTAAGTCTTTAATAGAACATTAAAGACATCATATGTATACAGGAACACCAAAGAAATCAAAACACACAAAGATGTTGTCATACTCTGAAAGGGATTGTCATGATGAGTTCGGGGTGACCATGGAAACAGTGTCATATACATGAGGAATAATCAAAAGTTGCAGTGAAGCAATGAAAACTCACCCCACTTGAAAACAAAAGAAATAGCACAACTATATATGTTGACATTGTCACGATTGTTCTGACCAAAGTTGAAGTCTCAATGAGGAGGTGCTTAAAGTACAAGATGTGCACATCACACAAAAATTAGGTTTGATTCAAAATATATGATTTCTTGTTGTTTCTTGGTATGTCTAGGTTAATTTTGGCATGAATGCTGATCTTTAGGGGGACTAGCGAGCCATTTCACCCCACCCATTGACCAAACCTTTACCACACATAGGTAGAGTTTACCATCATGGTTAAGTGATTCATTTGCATAAATAACAATAATAATTCCTTCGGTTTCAAAAGGGTCTTTGCACCGTTTCGTGCTTGCGCCCCAAGAAAAAAAAAATGTTTTATGTAACTTAAAAATGTCAAAAAACTTTGTCATAACTTCTCAGGCAGCAACACTCATTGTTTCACCTACACTGAAGATGAACAAATCCAATGTTTTCAGATTGTTGATGGTAAGATGTATTGAAGAAGGAGCAGAAGGCTAGCAGCCCATCCTACCCATGGTTTAATGAAAAAAAAAAACAAAAATGAAAAAACAACTTTGTCTGCCCTGTAATGCTTGCTTTTAAGTATGGTCAGAAGATGGCAGCACTGAATAAACCCTGCTTCATGTGTTGGGTTTTCCTGGGCTGCAGATCTCTCACATCTCTCTGATGCAAAGCTAGTTTTCTGGGACTGTTGCTGCTCCACTGATGTTGCCTCACCTCCCTGCGCCTCTTGGCACATGATGAAAGGACCGGTTCTCCCATCCACCCTTACCATGGAGGCTGCGTGTGTGTGTGTCCACCACCAGTGGCTGAGAAGGCAGGCGGACAGATTTTGTGGGAATGTTTGTTGAGAATCCAAGAGGCC
>KV751338.1:3356588-3387586 GCA_001698575.1 Mola mola
CAAACAGCCACCATTGAAGAGGGCCGCTGCTGCTCGAGCTCATTCACTTACTGGTGTGCCTGCCGGCCCAGAACAAAGGTCCCTCTCATGAAGGTTCTCACAGAGGCACAGGGCGCAAGGGGGGCGCAAGGGGCGAGGGAATGGTTTCCAACAGCAGAGCCTACCAAACCACACCATGCCAGAGCTCACCTCCAGAGACTCTGCTCCTTACCTGGTTTGCATTGTTTATCTGTAGACACAGGTGCAGGTTTTTGTCAGTCCCTCATCACTAGACCTGTTCCCTATCCTAAAACCAAAATCAGGATGGACCTAAATAAGTCTACTTGGTTCCTGACTCCCCCCGCCTGCCACTCCCCTGTTGTCCCTCCACACTCAGTCCACAGCTCTGCCTGGACGTGAACTGAGCCACGGTTTGAAGCTGCCGCAAGAACAGATGACAAGCGGATGGAAAAGATGAAACGAAGCGTGCCGCACATCAGAAAAGCCGGTTCGTATGAAGAAGCTGCCAATCCTTTTGTGCTCAGACCCATGTCTGTGTGTCAGAGTCACATGGTTTGCAATTATTGATCTGAGCCATTGTTAACAGACTTTTACTAAGTTATAATGAACTGACGGGTGCGGTACTGTGTTGTTTATTATATCGGGGAATCAGCTGGATGAGATTTGATGAATAAAATACTCAAACGTGAGTCGATGCGTGTTGTCACGTACTTTGCGTGGTTTTCATTGAATAAAGATGAATGACTATGTAGGAGACATGTACAGTGTCTCCTCTCAACTCTTCACACTCATCGCCACTTCCAACACTTGGCGAGCGCGTCCACGCGCCGTGCGCGCCACCGTTCCTGCGGAATTCAGGAGGCTGTGGTCGGACTCCGAAAGGCTCCTATCTACAAAATAATGAACAACAAATTTGACGCGTGAGTAGTCAAAAGTTTCTGTGGTATGTCTGAGGGTGCGTGGACTCCCCTGCGTGGCTGCAGATTTACAGGGGGGTATTATGTTACTGAAAGCTGTTGCGTGTGAAAAGAGGTGTGTCAGCTTTATAGCGTGGTCCGGCATGTTATATTAGCGTTAATAACAACCACCCGACAGTAGGAACAAGAGACGGTTGCATTTACGAAGAGTGGACATAGCAATAGGGAGTAAATGGTGTTTTATGATTGGGAATGTGCCCCTCTGCTAGCTGTGGCTTAGCCTGGTGGGAGGTGAACAGGCCCCGAGACCTCGGTGTGGTAGTTGTAGAGGGGCCGGGAAAGGTGCGCGCAGTGTCGGCTCAAACTGCTCTCCCACGGCCCTGCAAACGCCAGGTCTAGTGGCTAGGCTAAGCTAGGCTAGGGTAGGCTAGCAAGTTGTCTGAGAATTTAAATGGAAGCGTGTATGTGTGCTTCATTAACAGTTAGCATGGGCATAAACACGTAGTCGACAGCTTATGGCTGTTATTTTTAGCCCGTAAACCAACAGCACGAACGTTAACTTGACATGCAGTTGCTGGTGTTTATCATTGAGACCTCACGAAATATAAACATTCGTTACTGTAACTCAGTATTTCCCGACAGCGCCACAGAGTACAGCTTCCAAAAATAACCATAAAGTTTAATTAAGTTTAATTTAGTTTAGCTAAGTCAAGAGCTGCCATGATTAGTGAGTTCAATGAAAATTAGTGGCCGACGGCTAATCGATTAATTGTTTCGGTCATTTTCAAGCGAAAATGGGGAAACAACCTCAACTTCCTGTATCTTAAATATAGGGATTTCCTCACATTTTCTCTGTGTGTGTATTTATGGACTGATGACTGGAAGGAAAAAAGTCATTTTGACATTTTATAGACTAAAGAGCATTGGTTGTGAAAATAATCTAATTCAATAATAACTATCAAAAGCAATCAGCACCTGGCTGTGGCTCAGGTGGTAGAGCATCCTGGTGCGATCCCACATGTTTGAAAATTGAACCTGGATACAAGTCCGCTCACGTGTCGAAGTGTCCTTGAGCACTGAATCCCAAACAGCTCCTGATGCTGCTGTGTGTGTGTGTGTGTGTGTGTGTGTGTTTGTGTTTGTGAATGGTTAACACTCCTGATGAGCAGGTGTCACTGCCACCAGTGTATGAATGTGTGTTTGAATGGGCGATTGCAAAACCTGTCACGTAAAAGCGCTTTGAGTGGTCTAAATGCCTGGAAAAGCGCTATATAAAGGCAGGGACATTTAACATTTACCTGCTTGAAATTACCCAACATTCAAGAAATGCAACGTACTGTACTGTATCAGGGTATTTCAGTTAGCTAGATCCAGGATCAGGATAATTTTGGGGTGTCTCTGTAAAAACTGTAACATTTGTTTTCATGGGCCAGGACATTCTCCCACAAAAAGCTTTATTGAAATCCATCCATTAGTTCATGTTTTTGAGATCTATCAGGATCCAGATCAGCTCCAGATCTCTCCGGTAACATTTTCTAGGGCCAAGTCTCACCAACACAACAGTTTTCATAAAAATTTGTCCGTTAGTTTTTGTGTTACTTACATGTTTTAAAACTGATCCAGATTCTGGATGTAGATTGGATCTGAATCTCTCAGTATACACTTTTTTTTAATTATAGTTGGGTACATCACTATTTGGACAGTGACACATTTTTTTTTAACTTTGCCCCTGTAAACCACAATAATGGATTTAAAATAAAAGCATCAAGATGTCATTGAATTGTAGACTTTCAGCTCACAAGAGTGTTGCAGTAATTGTTCATTTTTACACAAAGTTCCACATTTTCTGGTGGGTTTAAGACGTCTGAAACTTGAATCTGGATACAAATAATCACCAAAAGTTCATTATTTCATCTTTATGTGACACACCACACACAAAATTTCTGTCAAATCCTTACACATACACATATGTATGTATTACAAAAGAGCGAGAGCATAACCTGTAATTGTAAGCTCTACCCCATAACTGAAATTTAGTGAGTACATGACTTTCTGCTTTGCTGCGTGTGTTTCCATCAAATGCAGTCTGAAAGATGATGACAGTGGAGACCACGACCAGGACCAAAGCTCACCGAAAGACAGTGAGAAGGAAAAAACTGAAGATGAGGACAAAGAGCAGAACATCTCCAAGAAAAAGGTGAGCCTACTGGATGTAAGAGTGACTCGCATGTGTATGTTCAACCAATTTATATCACCCTTCTTTAAACCCACACTGTGATGGTAACAAATCTAAAAGTTTGGCTTTAAGTGGAGGTTACTGTCTTGTTCTCCCCAGATGGTGGTTCCAGGGGCAGGAGAGCACCCTCTTCAATACAACTACACCTTCTGGTACTCCAGACGCACCCCAGGGAGACCAGCCAGTACTCAGAGCTACGAACAGAATATTAAGCAGATTGGCAGCTTCGCCTCGGTGTGTTGACCCTCACGACCTCTTTAGAGAAAGCGTATAGCATAGATAGGATCTTATCTAGACACAGCCCAAAGTTATTATTACAAGCTCATTTTGATCTCTCGTTTCTCACAAGGTTGAACAGTTCTGGCGTTTCTATAGTCACATGATAAGGCCCGGCGACCTGACAGGACACAGTGACTTCCACCTTTTCAAGGAGGGTATTAAACCCATGTGGGAGGTGGCTATTCATTTTTGAATTCTGGATTTATTTGGCATATTTTAATGAAAAGTCCATTCTGAAACATAGCATGTGTTGTCTTCAGGATGATGCCAATAAGATGGGTGGAAAGTGGATCATCCGTCTGCGGAAAGGCCTGGCGTCTCGGTGCTGGGAGAACCTGATCCTGGCCATGCTCGGGGAGCAGTTCATGGTAGGAGAGGAGATCTGCGGGGCCGTGGTGTCCGTGCGCTTCCAGGTAAAACCCAGATATAGACACACGCTGTTTCGGCCTAGTCACCCACTGCCAGGTCTGACATGGCTTCTCAACTCCAGGAGGACATAATTTCCATCTGGAACAAAACGGCCAGTGACCAGGCCACCACCGCCCGCATCAGAGACACCCTGCGCAGAGTCCTCAACCTTCCTCCCAACACCATCATGGAGTACAAGACTCATACAGACAGCATTAAGTATGTATGTCTCCTCGTTTTGTTATTTTCTCTTCAACCTTTCTCACTTTCTCTTTCTGTGAATGTATCTATGTTCACAAATTTAACCTCTCTGTAACGGCTCTGTGTTTTTTTTTTTTGGAATTGTTTATTTCAGGAACATTACGATTTTTTTTTTTTTTTTTTTACCATTTTCTGAAATTATTATTATAAGTCAGTTGCATTGCTTCTTTGGTAGCCTTTTCTTTACTTTTCTTTGGCATTCATGATTTACTGATTAAATGCTTTCATTTCACAGCCCAATGAACACAACTATAAAAAGCTCTAGAAAATAGTTTTTCCATCATCTTTAAAGTGTTTTTGCAATGGAGCCATTGCACCTATGACTCTTCTATTAAAATCCCAAATGATATCTAAACAGTCTGTACATTTTCCTGTGAATGGTGAAGTTCTGCATCCTCCCTTTTTATTTGCAGAGCCTGGGAAGACTTCCATGGTCTGGTGAATGCTAGCGGAGGACGTTAGCCACTCCCACGGAGGACCTCTGTGAGAGTAAGAGCTGTTGCTACATTAGTTAGCAGCGATACAATCTCTTATCTGCTTTGCTGACGCGTGTCTCCGTTTGCAGGGTGCAGGTGTTTGTATATGTGGTGTGTTGTGGGATGACAGTAAAGGATACCTCCATGTGGATTGGCACTGTGTAATATGAAGACAGGAAGAGACACGAGATCATTCCTTCTTTGTATTGAATTGGGAAGTGAACAGAAGCGCCTGCCAACAGAGCTCTGAAACAAGCCGTAGACAGAGATGAGCGTTATTTCCAATCAACGAGGGAAGAGCAAAGCCTCCATTCTTTTTATTTCTTTTTGTTATGCAAGTTGTAGCATCCATTGTACCAACTTGCCACCAGAGGGAGGCCATGTGACTGGTGTTTGCTGATCTGTTCGTTAACAAAGTGTACTTGAAAAAAAATTCCGCAAAAACCAATCTGTTATCATAGATCTGATTTTATTGCTTAACATCACACTTCATGCTGTACAGATAAGTTAATTGAGCTCGTTTATTGGGACTCGAACAGGGTTAGATGCTCTTTTATTACATTTGCTGTATTTTAACAATAATTCCTTTGGTCATTTCTAACTAGAGTGACTACTATTATTGTGTACTATATATTTGTAAATACAATCCACTTCAAAGATCACTTAAGTGAATCAGCAATGATTCCCCATCTTTGACCTCGAAGTTGAATCCCAAAGGATGAGGACCATCCTGTGCGGGGCAGAAGGTTGGATGACCAGCATCTTAAGACTGGACTGCCAAGCTGCCTAAATCACTGTGCCTGGCCTTAAGCCTCACCCCAGCCAATTCTCCCTGCTCCCTTTTGTCTTCACCTCCCTCCTTCAAAGAAACCAAGGGGATGGGCTTTGCTTTAATGTTTTCAACAGTGATGTATAGAGTTCCGGAAACGCTGACCTTCACTTGTTTTCCATTTTGTAGTCAAAAAATGACAGTGGGCCCAGGGTTGGGGTCTGTTACAGTTTTTATCAATTCCTCGGGAGGATTTAGTTTTTTTGGAAACATGTTATAGTTTGTTGAAAAACTGAAATGCTGCCCATGATTGGTGGTGTGATGGTGGGTACAGGTGTGTGTCAGAAGTGAAGAAACACTGTTGGATTCACACCTGGATGGATTATAGCAATAAATGTCAAATATGCATCTGCTGCTAAAGCTGTTTCTGTGCCATTTTTTTTTTAAACGTACATAGCAACAGATTTGTTTTACAAACTCAGTCTGGCAGTCTGTTAGTGTCTCTCTCACTGCCTGCATGCTTATCCACGCGTCCATCAGCTCATTTCAAAGAACATATGATTCTGTCGTGGGAAAAAAACACATGGTTGAGTTGGTCAGTGACTGAAGTTTAATTCTATTTATCCACAGCGGCACACACACAGCATATTACTTTATTATCCCTATTGAGAGAGAGACACTTTTCCGGTGACATCCATTAATTTGACCTGACAGTGCAGGTCAATGATCAACATCCCAGCAAAAACAACTAATACCAGACATGGTATTGAAGAAAAGGACTTAAAACTTCCAACAGGCACAACAGACACCAGTTTATCATCAAATCGACACTTCTCGATTCTCTCAATTCTTGACACTTAAACTAACCTCAGTAAGTACGATCATAAAATAATGTAGCTAGTCATCCAGACTCAATGAACAGAACCACAAAATGAAAGAAATTGAAACAACACTTCTTCATATGAAACTACAGGTATAACTAATTGACTGTCAGAATAATCTGAAGTTTTTTGTTTTGCTTTTTTAAAAATCTGTTCTTAATCTGCTTTGGGAAAATTTACAGTACGACAATTTATATCTACTGGCCACGGATATAATAGAAATTTCTACACTTACCAACAAGAAGCAAGCTGCCAGCAGCAGCAGTTTAGTGTGTGATTCCATATTCGGCAGGACTGGAAGAATTGCAGATTTTTAGACTTTGACAAGTTCAAATGTTCTCTCAAATTGCAAGATCATCAAGACTCAGTTAAACTTGCTTTTTTCTCATTTGCACAAAAGAACCTAATGGGAAAGATATTTGGAAAAAAATGTCATATAGGTTCATACATTACATTTTCTTAATTACTATATTCCAACTTCAGCTTTTTAATAGGCACAGTAATGTTCGCCTTCAAATGAAATTTGGGAATCACTTCATGTGGAACTAGTGCAAAACTCACCATCCAGCCCAAAATATTCATGGTCCATGTTGTATTCATCATTGAAGCCAGGCCACTTCTTCCATATTGTGCCCATTATCTCACCGATGTTGGAGACAATCTGGTGCGTAATTAAAAGCCAAACATACTGACTGAAATGCACATGTACGAACGTAGAACTACTAGTTTTGTGTTGGATTGTTTTAATGTCACTACCTGGAACTGCTGGTTGGAGAGACAGCGACATGGACAGCAGGAGCCCTGGATTCTGACAGCAGGTGCTCCTTCTGCATCACACACTTCCAGAAGAGGGGTGAACATGCTCCACCTGCGCACACAAGCAACCAACCAATACACAGCTTTTAAAAAATAATAACAACAAAAAAAACACCACTTTCTTATATAACCATGCAATAAGCATGCTGGCAAGTTAACGCTGGACAGCACTTCACAGGCCGGTACAGCTCAGCCTTGATGCTTGGTTGATCACATTTTCAGCTGTCATGACTCTGCAGCACCAAAACCATTGTTCGCTTAGTGTCAGAGTAGTTCAAACTGGGGCATGCTTTATTTGAGCACAACTGAGAGAATATTTATACCAAGCAGACCCCTGGTCACCAAAACCTCTGCCAGGTCAGTCTTAATTGGGCACAGCTTCACTGAGTGTTGCCTATGGAGAAGTCTAAATTTGACACACAAAGCCACGGGCACCCTAGCTAACCCTGGAGACAGATTTAGGACAGATGAGGAGGGGAGTATAAGGGAGACATCAGCGCTACCATTCCTCCCATAGGCTAACATCCCCATTAAGATGCTGCATTCCTCCCCCCCCCTCAGGGTAACTCTGTTGGTGTGTCTCTGTGGCAGACGGCTGTTTTGTGCATTCTCTCCCCCAGGTTTAGACTCCACTCAGGCTGGGTGGAACTGTAAAGGCTCTGTGCTATTTACAGAAAAAGGCCTTGGCATCTGTGGAAAATGCCATAATGACAAGTGGCCAGTCTGAGAATCTCAAGCATTAGGTGGCTACTGTGTGTGTGTGTTGAGGGGGGTGAAATGGACAAAGGAACAAGTCATACAACTGACAAAAAGGATGAAATACATGTAGTCTGTCTGTTGGCCAATGTTTAACACTTTTTGACAAAGTCAGTGTTTCCTAGACGACATGTTTTATATACGTATATTCTTCAGAAAGAATAGGAAACTTCACAGCAAATTCTGTCCAAACTGATTTTAAAAGTCATTTTGATATTTTGATTTCAGATGTTATTTGCACATTGTAATAAGTTAAACTCTTTAATCTAGCTGCTACACTGCAAGCGTCAGTGTACATATTCATAGTGAACATTTTGGCCAAAAACAGGGGTGATTATAAGCCATTTATTATTCTCTTTATTTACTTTTTAAAAATGTATTATTTTATTAAGTTCAAGAATCTCCAAATTGTTTTAGGTACAGTACCTGAGAAAATGTCATTTCCACTGTTCAAGTTTGACCAAGTCAGCAGAAATATCCAGATGAGCCCACCTCTGGCACACAGTGCCGATGAGATGTCTTTGGGGTGTGTAGGCAGTCATTTCCATCAGGCAGCAGCCGAGACAGCAGGCGTCCACCCTGAGTGGCCTTTCAAAGTAAAAGACCTGGCGGCCCTGGCAGTCGAAGCCCTGCAGGGAGCAGGCGCGAGCTGGGCCACAACACTGGAGGCACACACAAGAGCTCTCTGACAGGAGAGACCGATGGAGGTGGGGGGCTCCATCATTTATTCTGTGACATGACATGAGGTTAGAATGAATTTTTTCAATAAAGACCTACGTACCTTCCACAGCAACAAACAACTGTGAGTTGATGCCTCCTGTGGCGATGCTGTAGATCTTCCTGGGAACACATTGTGGACCTACAATGACACCGTTTTATTCTTTATTATATAAAACATACAAATCTCAGCAAGTATCCTTTATTACACACACAAACTCACCTTGTAGCTCTGGTCTGGCAGTGATATGTATATTACTGACTGTTTCCAGCACAGACATGAAGTGTGAACCTTCCGCCCCTCCAGGCCACTGTTCCTCTACCTCTGGCCTGCTCACATTCCCCATAGGCAGCATCTTCCTCCCAGGAGCTGGACCTGATTGCTCATCTGACTCCCAGTCAGGAGGAGTTTCACTGGGTTTGGATCCAGGTGAGCGGATTTGGCAATGACATGAAGGCCCACAGCGGTTCTTGAAAGCTCTGAAGATCATCTGGATGTGGTTCTCTCGCTCCAGCCGCTCAAAGGGAAGAGGCTGACTGGTCACCGCTGACATGGTGTTAAACTGAACATACACTGAGCAGTTACATGATACTCTGCATCTCCGAAGAAATCATGTGATGCGAAGGGAAGGGTGGAAGTGTGGAAAACATGTAAACAATAGTTCACAGTCCAGCTCAACTATATAGTCCAACTACATTACAAAGTCCAAACCCTTTTGCCTCATCTAGGAAGCTGAGATCTTTGAATATGTTTCTCTAGCCCTGCCCTGTCACAGCGCAATGCTCCACCACTTGCTTGCAGCTGAAGACAGCTGGAGCTTACCAGCTGTCATCTTCTGACTTTAAAACTAATCTACCATACGCTGCACAGCGGCAAGTTCTAAATTGGAGTAATTCAGCCATACATATTTGAACTAGACATGGACTCCTTGGATGAAGAGCTACTTGTACATGGTCTTCTACAAGTTGATATATCAGTGTAGCCAAATTTTGCATTCGCAATGTTAAGCCCACCACCACAAGTAAGGATTTGTTCCTTAGGTTTTCTACACTGAGGACCTGCGCTGCTGTTTTTTGACTGTTACCGGTGGGTTCGCAGAAACAGAAGAAGAAATGCTCAGTACTGACGTTGACTGCTTATTTGTGTTGTGTGTCATAGTATATAAAAAACACCACAGGGACATGTTAAGAAGGTCAAAAATATGATTTTCATTTTAAATCTAAGGTAATTTATGGGAACTTAAAGAAAACTGCTTGTCCCCTCAAGTTTCCTTACAACGGATAAGCAGATCCAGAGAGTTGTCTGGCACAAATATGACCTCCTTTCATCACAGTAGCTACCCTGTGTCTTCTTCTTATTCACATCACATAAACAGCACAAAAGCAAGACCACAACTTAGCCCTATTCTAAGTCCTGTGCACCTCTATAGACAGTGATTACAAAAACACAGCAGAAAGCATGGTAAAAATCACACTCACCATCTAGTAAAACGTCCAAGTATCCGCAGATATTCGTTACTGTGAGAAGGAGCAGATGGCACAGACATCCATGAATCGTTTTGCTCAGGAGGGGTGAAGTACAACCCTTCACCATCTCTCGGTTTTTGTAGATAGTTGTGTGTGTGTGTGTGTGTGTGTATTTTTGACTGGAGAGTTCACTTGTCTTTAGCTCGGTCCAACCCCCCGACTCTGTTTCTATCTCAACCAGCCGGATCTGCCTTTTGTTGTCACAGAAAGACACCATTGAGCCATGTAATTAAAATCCTTCTTCTGGAGGTGGGGGGCTGTGCAGAAGTTCTGTGTTTGGGGTGTTACCCTGGGGGTTGTGTACACTCAGTGTGCCTTGGAAAAAGGTGTCAAAAAACAAGAGATGAAGACAATATTTTACACAGTTGTACATATAATCATAAAATGCACTGGTTTAGATCAATTTAAAGAGTTTTTATTGCCAAAGCATCAAAATACACCTTGTACAAATATTTGGACAGTATAGACAGTTAAGCACATTGCTTTCATGCAAAAAAAAAAAGAAAAGTTCTCTACATCACAATCAACCACATCTGACACCATGTACGCATCAGATCAAGTGCGGCAGCCATACATCTGTGCCATTAAATCCGTTATCACCACGAACAAGCATTTTTGATTTTGTAGCAGCCCTAGCACCAGCAAATGAAAATACACACAACTGTGTCTTCTCCATCCACTCTGTGCTCCTGTCATCAGGCTAGCATCAGATATCAATCTTGGATTATGTAGTCAATCTGGGGATTTTTGTCACTGGTTCACCCCAAGACATTTATTGGTGGGAGATACTTCTTGGGATCCCCTGGGAAAGGTGAAGACGGAGGCTGGTTGAAATGGCCCATAAGGAAGATCCCGATTGTGCCGATAAAAAACACCAATGCCATGACAATAAAGCAGACCCTGTCGATCACCCGGCCAACCAGGAACCATTCTTCATTTTCCTGGGATTAAAAGACATTAAAGATTACTGGTAATGCTGATTTAAACTCAAGCAGATGAACAAATGGGAAAATCTTACATTTTCGAAGTTGTTCTGTTGCCTTGCAGTCTCAGCTATATGTATACAGGAGGTCACGCACTTCTTTAACTCTGGAGAGGCCTTTGCCAGGCAGTTACTGAGCTGCTCAGCTGTTCCCCCCTCTAATCCATCGTCTGTGTACAAATATTTATTCAGTTACAGGGAGGAGACACACTTCCGCATGTGCTTTATCAAATGCAAAGAAGTTCCACAAACTCACGCAGCTTCTCCAATGCCGATTTCATCAACCCGTTTCTTTCTTTGAGTCTGGCAAACATGAGTTCAGACCGAGCAGTTTTCGTTGCGTATTCCTCTGCTTTGTTGATAAGGGTCATTGAGCTGCGGCGTCGGCATTGAACCAGGAACACGCTGCTCTTGTCTGCAGCCAGTTTTTCACCGTTTCCAATATTGGAGGTGTTTTCATTGTTTGGGGTCCAGGGTTGCATCTGCATCCTCAGCAGACGAGGCAAGATGTTTAAGAGGATCTGAATGTTGACACAAGGTTAGAAGGTAAAAAAGGGGTAAACAGTTAGGTCACAAGTATTTGGACAGGAACTAGATTTTTGCCTCTGTACACCAAAACAATGGATGGGAAAAAAAATCAATCAAGATGGGCTTGAAGTGTAGACTTCCTTTACTGCATGAACCATTTAGAAATTTCTTGCGTTTTTACAAAAAGTCACCCATTTTCAGAGGCTCAAAAGTAATTGGACAATTCACAACAGTTTAATGACCAGCTGCAGTCTATCCATCTATCCATTCATTTTCTACCGCTTATTCGTGGGGGACACAATTTAGAGTAAGCAATTAACATAAGCCCCCTTTAATCATTTTGGACCGTTGGAGGAAGCCGGAGTACCCGGAGAGAACGTGGACACAGAGAGAACATGCAAACTCCAAACAGAAAGGCCCGGACCTGAGATCCGAACCCGGGAAATACTTACTGTGAGGCGACAGTGCTAATCAATCTTTGCTGTGCCACCCCACCTGTGCTCTATTTTTTTGTTTATCTATTTGTTAAATCTGCATTTGGTACTGTAGCTATTCAGTGGAAATCTCGTGAGGTTCAAAGAGGTGTCCATATAATGGTGACAATCCATCTGGATTTAGAGCAGACAGTGTGGATTTGAGATGCTTTGTCTCCTACCGGCGCAGTCCAAAGGAGGACTTTCATTTGTTCTCCTTTTCTGTGATGCAAATAAGGGGAGCATATAAACATTTCTTTAAGCTCTAGCAAATTACTGGCTGCAAGCAATGTCTAATAAATAGCTGTTCTTTCACTGGTTAAAAATGTAAACAAAGATTGCATGTGCTGAGGTACGTCATGTAACATCCTTTGTCATGCATAAACAACCAGCAGTTGCAACAAGGTAAACACACCCACACTCTGCGATGCTGTTGCTGCTCCATTGTGGGTAACAGAGATGCTGAAACCAAAAGACTTTTTTTTAATCGTGAACCGATGAAAGAACGTCTGATTTATCAGCAAAAGTACTGTTAGAGGAACTAGGTCACTGGTGTTTATTACTTCCGCCAAGGCTATGTTTTTGTTGGTGTTTGTTAGTTTATCTTTGTTTTTTAATATTGACAGATTTTGATGACATTTTCAGGAAAGATACTAACATTCACTCAAATGCCGCAAAACTAAATTGATGGTGCTTCACAGTGCAGATAGTGACCTAAAACATACAGTATGCTGAAAGCAGCCCAAGATTTTCTCAAGGCAAAAAAATAATGGATATATTTCAGTGGAAAAGGTGATCTCATCTGATCTCAACCTAATAGTGCAACCTTTTAGTTAATGAAGACAAAAATGAAATAAAAAATTTAGCAAAACAAGCAGCAACTGAAGCCAGCTGCACAACAGGCCTAGCAATGAATCTCAAGGGAGAAAACTCTGCATTTGGTGACATATATGTGGTCCTGACTTCAGGGAGACATTGACTACAAAGAATTTTCATCAACGTACTAAAAATAATCCTTATATTTATAATCATATTAGTTTGTCCGGTTATTTTGAGCCTCTGAAAATTGAGGATATGGCTCTAATTCCTAAATAGTTTATGTAATACTCTTGCGATCAACTACACCTTGTTCGAAACTCCATCGCTTTGTGTCAAACCTTCTTGTTATGGTGAACAAAGGAAAGAAAGAAAAATTGTGTCCTTGTCAAAATTCTTATGGCTCTAACTATAGATTCATACTGACTCAAGGTTACTTTCTTCTTAATAGAAATTATATATAGAAAGGGGTGTAGTGTGGCCACAATCTCACCTTACGCAGTTTGTCTGTCATTATGTGAGTGTTCGGGGTTCTCAGGGAGACATTGAGGACGATCACACAGTTCATCACCACCATTGTGGTCACTGACATCACAAACATCAAATACCTGCAGTCAAAGGGTCATAAATCACATCATTTCTACCATGGTTTTAAATTAGAAGTACCTAGAAGTCTGCAAGTAAACTTACTTGCCAATAAGAGGCACTGCCTTCGACGTCTCCGGAACCTTCTTTGCGATGAGAAAGAGAAAGACAGTCTGGCCCAGGAGAGTGCCAATAGACATGGTGCACTTCTGCCCGCCCGCTGCAGAACTCAAAACAAATTCCATTTAGAATGGTGAGATTTTGTATTGATGACTGCAAACACTTAATGTATTGAATTGTTGAACCAGACCTCTGCTCAAAGAACTGGATAAAATCCTAATGATGACAACTTGAAAATCTCAAGTTAGCTAATACATCTGTCGTGAATTTGAATAATCTGGTTATTGGATTCTCCGACACTTTGTTGAGGTTTGAGTGAAAAAGTTCTGACTACCCAAGATTATGATTTAAATAAAAGTGAGGAAATATGACCTTTGGCTGGTAAGTAGTAGACAAGGAGGCAGAGTGAAGAGAAGAGCACACAGGGGGCGATGATGTTGATGATGTAGAAGAGGGGCTTTCTCTGGATGATGAGGAAAAAGACCACCTCCTGGTACTCCAACTCATCCTTAGAGTACTGAGGGTTGATCAGCTTCTTAGCCGGCCTGTGTTTGATGACCCACTCACCGTTTTCTAACAAACAAAATCAATCTCTGCTGTTCTGTTTTTTTGCACAAGTGCATTTGGATTGTAATGGTGATATTTTCAGTTATTCAAAGTATATTATTCAAATGTTACCGGTAAAAGCTTCTGGATCGATATCCACCCACTCCAGCGTGTGGTTGTCTTCCACTTTGAGAACCATTTCAATCTCATTGGCACTGTAAGTCTGGGAGCTGAATGCAGGGAGAAGACACACAGTATGTCACCAAAAACAATACTCCTTTTGCTTTTATAAGACTGTTGAAGAAAGCATCATTTCTGGTTTGGACACCAAGTAGTACTAAAACAAAATGAAATCTTTCATGTGCAGTTGTCAGCCAAGACACCAAATTTGTCCAATGCAACTAACCAAATTAGAAATGGCACTAGGCACCATTGCTGTTTGGGACTTAAGGGTTTGTGGGAAAGGGCCTGCAGGTAAATGATTGGTGGTTGGGTCGCCACCTGGGTCCATAAGGTCTTGCCAGGCTCAGCGAAAAGGGGAGACATGGATACTTCCTCCAGTGGGCTCACCACCTGAAGAGGAGCCAATGGAGTCCGGTGCTATGTGGATCAGGCTACAGTCAAAGGCGGGGACTTTGGCTAAACCTGGCTGTTGGGACATGGAACATCACTTTTCTGGTGGGGAAGGAACTTGAGCTTGTGCAGGAGGTTGAGAGATACCAGCTATATATAATCAGGCTCATGTCAATACACAGCTCAGATTCTGAAACCAATCTTCTCGAAAGGGATGCGACTAGTTCACTGAAGTGATTCCAGATAAGAGGCATAGGGCAGGTGTGGGGTTATTAATAGCTTTGGGGTCTCTTCCTGCATATTGGAGTTTACCCTGCAGGACAAGACGTTTCCCGGTGCCTTCGGCTGGGGAACAGGTCCTGACTCTTTTTTGCACTTATTTGCCAAACGGTGGTTGCATGTATCCACGCTTTTTAGAGTCCTTTGGATGGGTGCTGGAAGATGCCGCCCCTGGGGGCTCCATTGTTCCAAAGGGGGACTTCAACACTCGCGTGGACAATGATGATATGACCTTGAGGGGTGTGATTGGGAAGAAAAGCCTTCCAAACCAAAGCAGTGTTTAGTTGAGAACTTCTTAGCTAGCCGCAGATTGTCCATAATTTATACCATAGTTTCCATAGTTTATACTATGTGCATCTGGCACCAGGACACCCTAGGTTGCCATTTAATGATTGGCTTTGTAGTTAAACTGTCTGATCTGCGGCCGTATGTGCTTGACACTTAGATGAACAGAGGAGCTGAGCTGTTAACTTGATCACCATCTAGGGATGAGTTGGTGGCGGGGAGAAAGGCATATGAATAATGAATAGTGAATAGTGAATAGTGAATAGTGATGGTCTACTGGGAATGTATGGCTGAAGACTGTATCCCGGGATTGGCCGGGTACATGGGATCCAATTGGGTCGCTTGGAAATGGCAACAGGGAGGGCGGGCTGCTAATGGGTGGCTCTGGCAGTCATGGAGGCAACAAACCAGAGGTGTTAGAGGAGTTCAGTAAGGCCATGGAGCAAGACTTTCATTTTACCTAGAAGAAATTCTGGTGAACCGACAGCTCAGGAGGGAAAAGCGGTACTTTGTCAACAACGTCTACAATTGGGATGGGGGAGCTGCTGACCGTGTATGGTGGAGTGGTGGAAGGAATACTTCTACAATTATCAGTTACACCAGCTTGGAGAAAGCAGAGCCAGAGCACTTGGAAGTGGGCTTCCTCATCACTGGGTTTAAGGTTGCTGAATCTATTAAACAACTCTACAGTGGCAGCACCCCAGGGGTGGATGAGATTTGACCCAAGTTCCACAAGGCTCTGGATGTTGTAGGGCTGACCTGCCTGACACATCTCTGTAACACTGCATAGACAGCAATAACAGTGCCTTTCGGCTGGTAGGTTGGGTTGGTGGTTCCCCTTTTTAAAAAGGGGGACCTGAGGGTGTGTTCCAAGTATCGCACACTTCAGCTTCCCTAGAAAGGTTTACTCCAGGATATTGGAGAGGAGTAGATCCTTAGCTGAAGATTCACCTCAGATTCAAAGGGAACAGGTACAAGGCCATGGTTCTCAGCTGGAAAAGTTGGAATTCCCCAATCTGGGTTGGGAAATAGTTGCTGCCCCAATTGGAGGAGTTCCAATATCCCAGGATGGTGTTCACAAGTGAGGGTAAAATGGAGATTGACAGATGGATCAGGGTGGTATTGGCAGTGATGCGGATGTTATATCAGTCCGTTGTGGTGAAGTAAGAGTTTAACTAAAAGTCGAAGCTCTAAGATTACCGGTCAGTCTACGTTCCAACATTAATCCTTAGCTCATGCATTGTGGGTAGGGATTGAAACAGCAAGACTGCAAATACAAGTGACCAAAATTAGTTTTGTCCGCAGTGTGGCTGGGCTCAGCTTAAAAGATGGGGTGAGGAGCTTGGACATCCAGGAGGAGCTCCGAGTAGAACCACTGCTCCTCTACAATGAGAGGAGCCAGGAGAAGTGGTTAGGGCATCTGGATGCCTTCTGGATGTCTTTCAAAGACTCAAGAGAAAGCGGTAGCTAAACAGTTATGTTCTTCAGGATAATTGTGTATTTGAGGATTTCCAGTCAGGTTTTAGAAAGCATCACAGCATGTAAAAAGCATTGGTGAAAGTTACAAATGACCTCTTCACTGCATCTGAAGAGGGACTTATCTCTGTACTAGTCTTATTAGAACTGTGGCTTTAGACATCTTTGGATCATCACATCCTACAACAGAGGCTGGAACACCAAAGTATTATTAAAGGATCTTCGTTAAGTGGTTTAAGTCCTACTTATCTGATAGATATCAATTTGTTCATGTTAATGATGAATTATTGAGATATGATAAAGTTAGTCACAGAGTCCCACAAGGTTCTGTGTTTGGACCATTACTATTCACACTATACTTGCTTCCTTCAGGTAAAATTATTAGAAAGCAACTCCATACATTGTCATTGCTTCAGATGATACACAATTATACTTATCAATGAAGCCAGATGAAACCCATCGATTAGCTACTCCAGACATGTCTTAAGGAAATAAAAAAATGGATGTTTCATAACTTTTTACTATTTAACTCTGACAGAACTGAAGTAATTATGCTGGGCCCTAAACACATAAGAGACTCATTATCTAACAACATAGTTAATCTGGATGGCATTGCCTTGGCCTCTAGCACCACTGTCAGAAACCTGGGTGTTATTTTTGAACAGGAGTTCATACTGCTACCCCTGCAACCCTGACCCAGATTAGAAGACGACAACAAGATGGGACAAGACAAGACTTGCCAACAACATTCTATGACCTTTTCTGGTTTGTTTCCCTATTATTTGATTTGATTAAACAAAGAACTTGTTTCTCCAGGGTACATGTCTGGTGGAGGAGGAACCTTTATTAAATTTAATTTACAATAACCCTGACAATTGACCATAAGGTCACTACGGCTGAATTAGACAATACAATAGTGCTAGCACTTTGTAATAGGGTGTCTATGGCAACATCCATCCATTATCACCACTTATGCACTGCAGTGTCAGGGGGGGCTTGAGCCAAATCAAACAAATCTCCAGCTTATCACAGGAATGACATATAAAGACCATTCATAATCATAGGCTATTTTAAGTGTCCTATTAATGTAACGTTGCATATTTTTGTCAGACAGGCTTTGAAAGCTCTATCCCAGATAAGAATCAAACTCAGGACCTTCTTGATCTGAGGCAACAGTGCTAATTATCACTGTGCCAGTCTGTGGCAACATTCCCAGGAAAAATAATATAGCAGTGGTCAGTCTGCCAGAGAGGAGAGTGGAACTTTCTCAGATATAAAGAAGTACCACTTATCACCATAAGATTGTTGAACATATGCAGCACATTGACATATCTTAAAACGAATAGATGCCGATACGCATTTTGTTGCATAATATCATCAGATAGCATCTTGTGTCTACTCACCGGAAGACCATGGTGCAGTTCTGCCAGTCAAAGGGAAAGTAGTTGACAGTGATGGGACAAGCGCTACGGTAGATAGCAGGAGGCAGCCAGTACACGCAGCCATCAGGAGACACCAGTGCATTGCAGTAAAGTGCTACCTCGAACTGTCCATCCACACTGTGTACAGATTAGAGCAGATGAACATGTGCATTCAAAGTCACACTGTGATAGATTTTTTTCTACATACTGTATGCATTTTAAGTCTATCAACGATAACATTTCACTCAGTAAATACATTTGGTAAACCCCCCTTAACATGCAAGTCCTTGGGTCCTTGGGGTACATGGACTGCTGGATCGCTGAGATCCTACTGGGTCTAATTTCCCCTAAACAAATATATATCATATTATCTAACTTCAAACAAAAAATTATGACAAAATCAGAGAAAAATAGTCAAAAATGCATTTAATAAATAAATAAATATATATATATATATTACATTGTTACTTTAATGTCTGTACTACGGATGGCAAGATTAACCGATCCGAACTGGTAATAACACTGAAGACGTGAATGTTGTGATTCGTAGCTCTGTGGATCAGGCCAAATGTGCCATGAACCGAGCATGATACAGCTATAGCTCGCTTGCATGTAAAAATCCTTGTTCCTTGCTGCACCACGCTGCAGAATCTGTGACAGGCCTGTGGGAAAGTCTTGTGACTCGTTAGCGAGTTACTGCCATGGAGCTAAGACAACAACGTCAACAACAACAATGTCCACAGCTACCATTTACAGGTCACCCTTGAGATGGAGTTTGAAAGATATCTGTATTTTACAACTAAGGTGGAAAATGGTGTTGCTAACGCAACACAGCTAACATTAGCGCAAGCAAGATAAAGAGACGGATATTGAAAATATATTCCAGCCACAACTCATCTTCTTAGGTAATTACAGCATTCATACCCTGATTCATTGCTGAAGACATTAGCATTACTTTATTGTTTTTGACCTGGACAGTAAGGTTCAGTGCTGTCCCCTGAGCAGACAGCAGAACTCTGTCCGACAGTGTTTATGCATGTCTTCCTCAAATTTATTCCAGTATTATTTGTGCCGTTAGTGAAAATGTAGTTTGAACTTGCCTCAGTCTTAGTGGGAGCTTTGCAAATGTACTCAGCTGCAATGAACTGAAGGAGTAATTGTTATCTTTCACTATTTCCCTCACACTGCCAGATCCAGGCACCTGGGCCGTGTGAGACAGACTCAAATTCATATTCATAATGTCAAAGTTTTCATTTAACATTTGTTTTATAATGGAAAATATCTACAGTATTTACTGTATTAAACAAATGTTAGACACTGCATCACAATGTACTGAATCAAATCAGGATAGCATTGAATCGACTTGGATCAAATTGTCTCACATTAAAAATGAATCTAGATTTGAACTGAATCATCATATAAGACAGAGATTTACAGATTTCAGTTGACCTGATGTTCTAACAGTTCTTTATTTCAGTGTGTACGGGTTGATGTGTCAGCAAAGGTAGTACACTTTAAATCAGCGGTGCAGCTGGATATGCCTGTTTACTGTGAGTTCTTCTTTTTTTTTTTTTTTACCAAAATTGTCAGTATTGTTAGATATTAATATTATAAAATGTACTTGTGCGTCTCTAAACATTAGCATATCAGGATTTGTTCATCAGTAATTTAAGAAAGCGAACATCTAATATATCATGACTCATAAACTAAAAAGTTTCAAGCATTTTAGTATTTCAATTTTCAGAATGATGGCTTACACCCTAAACAATTTTAAAACAGTTCTTACTTGTTCTCCAGCATGACATCTGGCAGCCAGATGCTCTTGGAAGGGATCCGCAGTGATTTGCTGATGTTGCCATACAGAGCTGAGCGGGGCGGGAGGTCCCATCTGAGCCTGTAGTCACACCATTGCTACATACAGAAATACTTTGACAATGAAATACTCTGACAACGGCTTGCAAATATGTAAAATCATCTGCAAAAAAACCCAAAACAAAGTGTGATTAAGACTACCAGTTCTATCCAGACGCTGGTTGTCAGGGTCTCCTCTTTTTCATTCTGGGGATATTTTAAAAAAGACAAACACCCAAAAAACAATGCTGACAGTCCGCTAGCACAACCACTCATGTTAAAATTTAGAGAACAGACTGAACTCGACTTACGAGAGAGATCAGGTTGGTGAGAGTCATCTTGATGTCTACTTTAGTGACGTCACCATTCTTCTCCATCGGCCGGATGTTCTTATTGTAGCCCTTCATCAAGTCCTTGAAAAGCTCCCCCTCAAGATTCACTGCTGACACTGTACACACGTACAGTATTTATTTAAAATAGGAACAAGACATATTAATAAACATTTATATGTATCTATACGAGATTGTAGCAAGAGACTAATTTCAATCTTTATTCCATTGGCAGGTTGATGGTAAACACAAACGGTTTCATCACCCAATCAATAAAAACAGTATCAAGCAATGCTCGGTAGAGACATACATACATTAAAACTAGAGGACCCACAAGAATAAAAGTGCTGAATACTAAAGTGCTGATGTACCGAAGTGCAATGAATTTGGTAAATTATTTTTTATAAAGTGCTAACTGCACTGCCCTGTGCACACAATGTTACATGTCCAGTTTGCTCGTTATAAAACTGCAAATCAGCAAAATCAGCATTGCATAACCTCTCCTGCGGTGGAGCTTCAAAAATAAATGTCATAATCTTTTCACATAAAAAGCAGCATTTAAAAAAGGGACATTTAAGTTTTGACCAGGGTTTTACACCACTGAGTACATCCATCCATTTTCTACAGCTTATCAGTGGTCGCCGGGGGAAGGCTGGAGCGAAGGCGGGGGACACCCTGGATCCACACTCACATTCACACCTACGGGCAATTTAGAGTGACCAATTAACCCAACCCCCAGTCTGCCTGTTTTTGGACTGTGGGAGGAAGCCGGAGTACCCGGAGAGAACCCACGCATGCACAAGGAGAACATGCAAACTCCACACAGAAACTCCCTAACCTGGGACCCTACTGTAACTGGCTGGAGAAACCTGGTAAAATTATTATTTTTTTCCTCTTATAGAAGAGTCATGTGTGATTGGTTGTATGCGTCATGCTCTGATATTGTAAAATTTCAGCGACATCAAACACAGTTTCCTCAGTTGTTTTTTTTTTCGTATTTTATTTTCAACACAAACTCGGCTACAATAAAATGGAAGCAGTATGTATATCATGTTTGTATTTTTAAAGATAACACATTGACCCTCTCAGTTTATTGACAAGTTTGTGGCTCTAAAATTTTTCATGCCAGTATTGCTTGTCTTGGTCCAACCAATAGTCTGTCACTGTTGAATATGCATGGATATTCATACCTGACCCCTCTCCACGATCTGGACTGAAGCAGCTTGGCTCCAACCTCTATGTGCCGCTGCTGGAACTGACATCATTATCAGAACATGACACAATCCCCTGATCACCTCGGATTGGCCTTATTTTCTATTTTGCTTATATTTACTGTGTTTTATATGTACTGATTCTGTTGCACAGATGCTCACGTTCCCTCTCTCCTCTGATCAGAGTGTAGCTGCTGCATTTCATGCGATGTGCTTCGATGTGTTTGCTCGCGGCATCATCACTGTCCATATGCTGACGGACTTGTGTTGCTTCGATGATGCTTTGCACAGAAATGTCCCCCTAACAGTCATCTCATCACTCATCTCTGTCGCTGGCTGTGATGCGACATGTCGTGTGCATTGCTGTCGCTGCCCAAAATCAGTTGACGGTAAAATAAAACTCCATCCTATTTACATGATCACACAGATGTGAATGTAGACCTTTAAGTGATACAAAAATCATTATCCCCATTAAATTTCCATTTGAGATTCTGTTGGAACACATGAGGGCAGGAATGAAAATGTAACATTTTCCTCATGTTTTTACACTTGGTAAAATCAGCTCATGAAGCGCAAGACAAAACTTTTAATGAAAGCAAACCAACGTAAGCTGAAATGCAGGTTTTACCGGCTTGTACGTAGATTCGTCAAAATGAATAAACAAAGTTGCTGCACGGTGTTTGGTTGGTGTCCAATATCATAGTAATTTCAACCTGGTTGTACAGGATGTCAGATAAAAAAAAACCCTCATTTTTCCCTTGATAAAGTGAGAGTAAAACACAGACAGTATGAGCCAGCAGCATTCCTACTGCTAAAAAAACCTACTGATTACCACTAAAACTTTGAGAAAGGATTTTGAAAGTTAAAGATAAACTGGTTGACTTCTTAAACAAAACCCCTTTGTCTAAGTCACTTATGTTGCACTTAATGAACATAACAGCCTACGTAAATGTGCCGGTCCGACTTGGCCATACAGTGCTGCAGAAACTAACAATCTCCCAAATGCAACGTGTTGATTGAACAGCGTTCCTACCTGTGGCAGAAATGATTAACACCCTTATGAGGACTGACAGCGAGAGCGAATCCATTAGTGTGTCTCTGTGTCTGTGCTCCAAGGCAAAGCTGTGCTCCTTAATCTGATGCACATGGACACCAGTGGCACTGCTGGCACCGTATGTGTGAATTTCCCAGCAAAAGTCAAGGCTCACACCAATGGGAGGGTGGATTTTTACAGGAAGGGTTGGGGGTTGTTGGGGCAGTCGATGATCGTTAGGGTTACATTTGAGAGTGTATTTCCAGTACTGCATAGCCAGCTGTCACAAGTACAACACACACACACACACACACACACACACACACACCCACTGGTAACATAGCCTGAGCGTCGTACTCAGTACATGGCTGCCACCCAGTGTTAAGGTACAACATGAAAACAAACACTGTATTGAAAATATGCTCAGTGCACCTGGCTGTTGTCACTCACGCAGCCACAGCAGCACATCTATAATAAGCATTCTGTTTCCATTAGAAACAATGGCTAAATGAATGTCTTCAGTTAAAAGGCTTACAAACGGGCAGATCAGTCGTTAAAGAGAGGGGACAAACTGAAAAGTTAAAAGAGACAGACAGTGGACGAGAGAACAGGTGATAAGTCTGGTCCATTTACAGCACGCGCTCTGTGATGACACAGGAGCCTCTGAGGAGGGTGCTGGCACATTTGCAGCATGTTATTATTGCCTATGTGTGTGCGTGTGTGTGTGGCATCACAAAAATACTTTGTGGTATGATTTGCTGGTACACTTCCCACGCACACACCATAGACGGGAGCTGATGTGTTGCAGAATAAGTGTGTGTGTGTGTTTGCTCAGCTGTTGCACTCATGTCCCTGCATATCCCTCTTTTAGCACTTGGTATAAGTTGCTTTGGTTTCCTTTGGGCTTATGCAGCCTATCACCGGCTGAGACGTGGCAACAATGGAGAGGAGGACAAAAGTCAGCACAGTCCGAAACTCAAGAGTGTCACGTCTTCAACAACAGCACCGGATTTACCTGCCACACTCAATAAGAGCTTTTAAAGGTCAGCCTAGTTCTGTGTGGAGTAGAACTCCTTGTCCTGGAGATGATGAGTGAACGCAGGGACAAGCTGCTGGTCATCAGAGCGCAGCAGCTGCTGCAATGATGGGAAGCCCTTTAAGGGTCAGAGGACTGAGGTCAGCCTGCGGTCTCAAAGAAAAACTGTCAGCACTGAGGACTTTTGTCGAGGGTCTGTTCAGGTTTCAGCAGATGGGCTGTGCGCCAGTGGCAGGATTAGCAGTGTAGCTACCTGATCATTTAAATGTCTCACATAAAGCCTAGGGATTATTTTAATCAGCAAATAATTGATGAATCATTCACTCGATAAATTGACGAAAAATGTGAAAAATGCCTTTTGTGCCATTACTTCAAAGCACATTCACATTGCTCCTTTACACAGCCAAAGACTCGTTATTTACCGTCAGAAATGATTATCAAAATTGCTGTCAATCGATGTCCTTCCAATCTACTAATCAACAGTCTAATCCCGCTCTGGTCTCATCTAAAGTTAAATTTGGCATCATTGTAATAATAGATCACAGCATCAGTAAACACAACATGCCATATATACCATTTATAACAATTTTATTTATATAGATTTTTTTTTTTTTTTTTTTTACAAAAATACAAATGCTTTGCTCTATACAAATAAATATGGTAAGAACAAGGTAAGAATAACAATAATATGTACAGTCTGTGTGCTACACAAGAGGTCTCAACCTTTGCAAAAAACAATATGAATAATTTATCATTTTGTACAGATTCATAAGTTAGACAAGGCTGTGTCTCCAACCACATACAAAAAAGAAAAAAAAAATCCTAGGCATGATGAGGGCTCGACAGTCAGACTGATACATTCACAGTTGTATTTTAGGCTTTCAGATGGGGAAAACAAAATGACACTTTCGCAGACGAAGAGATGGGAAGTTTGTGTGAGTGTGCGTTTTACATGGGCTCCTCTGTCCCGTGACTCTCAATGTCGTCTCTCGCTTGCTGAAGTTAAGTCTTGAGAGCATCCAGCGCCAAAGCGATGATCCTCGGCACGCTGCGGTAGAATGACTCATTTTCTAGGCCAACAAGACTGTAGAAGGTCAAAGGTCGTCCTCCTACCACAGCTCTGACCCGTGCTTGATAAAGTCCTCGATCGTTCTTTGAGCTCAGATCAACTAACACCTGAACAAAGGAGAAACAAAGAAGAAATAATTGTTTCATAAGCAAAATGATTTGTTTTTACCAAATTTACTTAACTTCTTGGATGTTAATTTACCTCTTGGAAGTTCATGCGCAAGTTCTTGTTTGGGATGTTCAGGACCCATCTGTAAGAGTCTCTGACCTGGCTGACTTGCTGTGAGGACTCTCTCACTCCAGGACAAACTGCAGGAACCAACAACAACATTGATTGAGAAATGACATCGAACCATGACCAAATATTAGTGTTTCATAAAAAGCTCTCAGTAAGTTTGGTGAGAAGTGTGTGTGCTATGTACTTTTCCCACTGGCCCCGGGTATCTGCCTTTTGCGAAGAAGGCTCCTGTATTTTCTGTGGAGACTCAAAGCCTTCACAGCCTGCCCGGGTTGTCGTTTGTCAGCTGGCGTCTCTGTGCGAGCGCCCTCTGTGACCGGCTGACTGACAGTTGTTGACTGCACAGTAAGTGGAGACATGGAAGATTTTAATTCCGTTCTGTCTCCATTCTCAACAAAAGCAAAATCCTCAGAGGTGGCGCTCCATTTGATGTCAACAGAAGCATCAGTATTGGATGAGGATTCAGTTTGTGACTCGTCTTCTGTCACCTCTCGTGTCCTTAAATTCTGAATTTCATTCATCAGGGCTGCTAGAAGTGACCAAGGCTGTCGGGATTCCTGGGAAGAGGGGGATGGTCCGGTGTGGACTGGCGCTCCAGTGGAAGAAATAAAAAACGGGGCACTTCTGGGGGACTCCGTCTGGAGGTTGGCTGTGTCTAAGTGCAGGACAGGAGGAGCAGCCCTGGAGTCCAACTTGGAGCGAAGAGCTGAGATAACAGTTTGAAATTCCCCCTGCAGCTGACGCACTGAGGAGTCCTCTGTCTGGAGATAACGTGCACAAACACAGATGGATATTTGAGTGTGATGTGATTTTGATGCGATGCAAACATTTGCACATTTTGGAAATAAGTGATCTACCTGTAAGAAGAGCTTGTCCTCTTCTTTAATTGTTTTGGAGGAGATGTCTGTGGAGCTGCGTTGTTTCTCCAAGTCGTCAGACACTTTTCTCAGGTATTTCTCCCAGTCTTCCACTGAGGGTCCCACCTCTCTGAACACGGCGGGGGGAGCAGGGGTAGGACCCGGCTCTGATGGTGCCACAGCTCCACCTAGCTGCTCTACGAGCAACAGAACACCTGTTGCAAGAGTGAGCAGCACAAACGAAAAGGTGGTACTGTAAGAGCAATGTAAGAAGACGATGACTTTTTGAATCGTAGCCTTTAATTATTCTATGATATCATTTTAATTTGATTGATTTGGTATTAACATATTTATTTAATTATAGTATTTTCAATAGGTTTCAGTCCTGTAAATAAAATTGGGTGACATAGTCTGCAAATCATGTACCTTCAATCTGTGTGAGACCATGGCTCAAGCCCACATCCCTCCTCTCTCTGGTGTGAGTCAAAGCTGTGCTGTAGATATGCTCCACCAGCTGAGGCAGAGTCTGGGTGAAGAAGGTCAGGTCGACTTTGTCCCTGATGTAGTCCTCGGCCCTCTGGAGCAAGTCCAGCAGGGTCTGCAGGAAGGAGCGCAACTCTGGGGGGTGGAGAGAAAGCAACAGGTCAGAAACCCCCGCAGCACCACCTTACAGCAATATAGAGTATATTTAGTTTTTGTTCAAAATCCATCAAGCTGGGCTTTAGAATAAGAGTACTCACGACATTTCTTGAAGCGGGTGAGGCAGTTGTCCTCAGCCATTTGGCTGCAAGAGCTGGCAGACTGTCCAGGGGGACAGGTCAGTGTATAGAAGCGGCAGAGGGAGCTGAACTCTGATCTTTGCTCCTCCTCTGTCATTTCTGTTGTCTTTAGAAGCTCTGGACATGTCGGCTCCCGGCTTCCAAGTGATTCTACAAAAGATAAGCATAGATTTTAGTGTCGCATACATTTTTTAAAGTTTTTAGTTTTAATATTTAGACACACGTTTTACGTCCAAATATTGGAGTTTCTATTTCTATTTTGGCTGGAATCTCACTTTGTATCTCAGCCTGAATCCAGTCAGAGAAAGCAGACACTCGTGTGTAGACTCCAGGTTTGCCCTTCTCCCCACAGCCGTCTCCCCAGGAAGTAATGCCATAGAGCTGGAACCGACCGGAAATTCGGTCCTGGTAGATCAGGGGGCCTCCAGAATCTCCCTGCAGATTATGGAAAATGCTCAAAAGATTAAAAAAACTGACTACATTGCTAAAAAGGCCTAGACACAGATCAGAACACTGGATCTTTTACTTCATCTGACAACAGCTCCCACCTGACAAGAGTCTATTCCTCCGGAGAGATAGCCAGCACACAGCATAGTATTGGTGACCAACTCTTTGCCAAGGGCACTCTTACAGGTGCTCTGGGGCAGCAATGGCACCTTGGCCTCCATCACCACGTCAGCAGATGGGCCGTCTGTGCCAAAGAATACACGCAGCAATGCATGTGTTAAATAATGATTTTGATATTTAGACAAATTTCTTAACTCAACATCTCCATCATATAAATCTTTCTAAAAGAAAACAAAAAAGCACTGACGCTTTAAACACCTCCAAAGTGAAAATACATGTCAGTCACTTCCCACTCACCCTCGTAGAGGGAGCCCCAGCCAGCCACCAGGCATGGACTGCCAGTAGGGGGCTCCATGCCAGAGGGGAGACACACTGGGGTGACACGGCTGGACAAGACCACTGGGGATGTCAACTCCACAAGTGCGATATCGTTGTTAAATGTCTTTGGGTTGAACTACAAAAAGTGGAAAAAGTTTGAGTTATTGATTGAATAGAAGACTGACACTCTGGTTGTGTAATTCGAGAGACAACACTGTCTTATCCTCATCCCACTACACACTGTATAATGCACACTTTGGACTGCTACCTTGGGATGAGGGATAATGCGGTTCACTTTAAGAAGCTGCTCATCAGGGTCAGTCTTGGTGATGTCAAACTCGCCCACCACCGCTGTCCAGGAGCTCTCACTACGGCTTCTGCAGAGAGACAGTAAGACAAAATATGTTGGATGCTGCAGGCAAAACAAAGATCACTCTGTTTTGGCTGCTGAAAAAAGAGACGCACACTAACCCGGCAAAACAATGAGCAGCGGTGAGCACCCAGGAGCTGTCCACCAGGACCCCTCCACACATCAGACCTCCATCTAGCTGGAGGTTGACCAGCCAGGGCCAGCTGCCTGGAGGAGCTGGAGAGCCACCCACGATCCTGGAGCGGGGCTGTGTGATGTTTTCCACCGTGGGCAGCCTCTGACCACACACTGCTGCTGAGACACATCGGTGGTCATTCAAAGCAGAAAAATAGCTTTTTTGTATACAAACTGGCGCTCCACTGCTAGGCGACAGGAGGATAACCTGAATGGATGAATATTTCTTTCCCCTCACCCTGTGCATGCGTCTGTGTAGCAGGTTCCAGGTTCTGCATGGTGTTAAGCAGGCTGCACTGGAGGACACGGGCGCTGCAACTCTCACCCATGATCCTAATGCAGCTCTCCTTGTCCAGTTCACCAGGCGGACAGCGATGCTGGTAGAATCCACAGGCCTGGCTCAAAGCCCAGCTCCTCTCAGCTTCATCCTGAAACTTCTGGGCCTTACTGATGACATCACAGCTGGGCTGTGATAGGGCATTGGCAGGAGACGCTGCGGGGCGAGAAGATCATGACAGTTACGGACATACTAAGAACGCATTCACTGATGATGTACGTCAAGACACTGATGAAGAGCAATATTTTACATACAACAGGAGCCTGTCAGCTGTCCACAATCCTGAAACAGGCAGACTACACAGCCCCGACAGCCCGCTTCAGCCCGGCTCCTCTCAGATGATGCACGCTCCAGAGCGGACAGAGCACTGGACATGGCCGCCTCTAGAACAACGGTGCCACGATCAGACAGAGCTGCAGGAGAGGACAGCAGAAAGGAAGAGCAGAAAATTTTTATAAAAACTTATTTTAAAATGCATTCAAATATGAGACAAGCCTAGAGAGAAGAGGACATAAAAGAAGTCCCAGAGAAGAACACATCAGTGAGCCAGTTTGATAAATTGACCAAGATCTGCTGGCCATTTTATTTTAAATATTGACATCACTGACAGCCTGCTAATGTCACTTTTCAGAGTAATGGATTTTTGATGAATTTGTGCACATCAATTACATTTCAACAAAAGGACTAGAACTTTGAAAGGAAAAGTTGGACAATAGGCACGATAGGAAGTCATCTGCTGTTATGTGTCTATGTGAGCATTAGCATGAACTGATGCAGTTTTCTGGTATGTGTTGAGTATCCCCTTTTTTCTCATGCTGCTCTTGGAGCTCATTGGCAGCATGTTAGGGGAGCTAGCTCACGCTCAGCGCGCTGGTGATGCCTCTGCAGATACACATCAATCGGGCCGCCGACCCGACAGCCCCCCTCTGTGCCGCACCACATCACAGGATAGGCCACTAACAACAACAATGCCGATTGAAGTCTTAATTAGAAGGCCAGGGCCGAACTGGCAGAGGCTGACGGGCAGGAACAGGCCGAAGGGGCATGGGCTGGCAGCCCCGGGGCGACTGGGACCCCGAGTCCCTTGTTTTAAACACTTCAAACACACACTGCCATCGCCAGCCGTTTGTATGAAGGCTCTACTGCACTCAGCACTTCAACTGGAGAGGGCCAGACGTCCCTCACTGCTGTGTTCTATGGCAAAAATGAACAAGTTCCTCTGACAAACCTGCCTGTCATTTCCAAAAATGACACAAACAGAGGCTAAAGAAGACACAAACACGAGTGCTCTTGACTGCTGTTCAGTTTATGTTATTGATTTATCTGCTATCACCACAGCATCACAAGCATCACCTCATCACTGGTTTTGGTTTGCAGGGGTCTCATTATGACTCATTAAATCCAAAAATATGAAGAAACGGGTGTAGGAAAGGTTTGTCTACGAGAAAATGTTAAGTGCTGTTTATTTCTCCACACTCATACTTCAAATGCTGATTTGCAAACTGACAACGACTCTTGTCACCATTCGTCACGTATATCAATATATTGGACAAATAATTAACAAAAAACAAAACTAGTCTGGGCTTATAAAAATTACCTTTCAGCGCATTCTGGGGCATCATGTACACCTCTCGCCCTGTCGGGGCTCCCAGCAAGCAGTCAAGTCCAGTAAGCAGCAACGCTATGAGCAGCAGCATGGTGTCAGAACATCAGACTTCCACTCCACAGGGACAACAAACAGACAGGCGGACAACGCGCAGAGGGAGCGCAGGGGTGCTAGAGATGAGTCTCGCCTGCAGTCCTTTCAGGTTCCTGTTGTCTGGCAGCTCTCTGCAGTCACTAATTGTCTCCCTCCTCCTGACTCTCTGGGCTCTCCTCCACACAGTGGTGCAGGGCATCTGTCTCTACATTTACTTGGAGGAACAATAGGTGCCTGGAGTTGTCCCTGGTATATATAGAGTCCCCAGGGGAACACTAGTAAGAGATGATGGGGGGGTGGGGGGGTAGGAAAAGAGAGAGGGAGAGGGAGGAGGGAGAAATGCTCCCATGGCCAATACACAAACAGATGAATTCATTAAGACTCTGACAGCAAATCGGGTGCAACTTGCCAAGGCTGGACATCACAAAGAGGTTTGGTTCTATGAAAGGAGACAGAGGGAGGGAGGGAGAGAGATACAGATAGGGAGGGGGTAATATGGGAAGGTGGAGTGATTGGCTGCGTGGCAGGAAAGGGGGTGTTGTTTGAATGAATTAATGCGAGAGGAAGAAGGAGAAAGTTATGCAGATAAGGATATGCGCTGCTGTGACTTGAGGGTAGAGGAATGCAGAGCGAGAGAGGGACGAACTGTCACAGCCTGAGTGAGAGACGGAGGGCGGTTGAGTGACAGAGAGTATGAGAACGCGAGAGAGAGGGAAGTGTCTGCTGTTCTGCATGCCCCTCAAAGGGGACATTGTCCCCGGCGTCCCTCTGAGGATGCCCACATCAAAGCCGCCACTTGGCCGCCGCCTCCATTGATCACTTACAGTCTTTTATCCCCCCCATTAAAATGTTGTCAGTTCACATCACTTTTGTCTTTCTCTGCTGAACTCTGTTTTTGTTACATAAAGATGCAGTGGTCATAAACATGGTTTATTTTTAAATTCTGGAAGAAATCGTTCACTGAACTGGTTAAAACCTTTTTGTTGTTGTTTTTTTAGGGCCTT
>KV751338.1:3387644-3401101 GCA_001698575.1 Mola mola
CTGACTTCTGCACTGAAGTTAGGACCAGGATAATTCCTTATATCGCAGTAATTATTTTAGGGTTTATACTGAGTTTCACATAGTCAAAGCTCAAACAGTGACAGGATTTGAGAGGCAACTGCCATTGCAAAAACATTCAAATGCATGTGGTTTGAATAAAGCTGAATTCAACTGGAAAGTTTGAATCATTTGTTGTTTTCACCAGATACGTTTAATGTAGGAGAACAAATTGACATGAACACTGAGGAGGATAAGAGACAGTTGTGAAAACATATTTGAGTTAAGGGAACGTGTGCAAAATTTATGTGAGTTCTGACCTTTTTACTCATAATTCTGGGTTTAAATACATAATTCTGACAATAAAGGCTCAATTTGTTTTCACAAGTGACCCCTATCCTCTTTCGTAGATTTAGGGGGGGAGAAAGTAAGTAAAACATTTTAAAACACAAACAGAAACATGTATGTACAATAAATCTTATGCTATTCCAAAGAATAAAGGCTAATTTTTCTTTGAACAATGTTTTTAACCAAAATAGTGGCTTTTATGATCATCTAGTCTGATTTTAATAGAAGATTGCAGAGTGTTCTGTAAGTCCAGCCATTACAACATCACAACATCTTCATATTTTAAAAAAAAAGGCAAACAATACAAAAGACTAAAAATCATACGAGACATCACAACATCTTCATATTTAAAAAAAAAAAGGCAAACAATACAAAAGACTAAAAATCATACGATGTAATGCTGCATTAGAAAATGTCTGCTGATCAAGGTATAAAGCTGCTACAGACAAAATGTTGTGTGCGTTCACAGGCAACAAAAACGGGGCATGTGTGCAGTACATGTGGGCACAGAAAGACGTCTGTGCCGAACGAGAGGCACAAATTGGAGTCAACTTTGAGAGAACTAACTGGCTGAAAGATTAAAAAGAGTGGCGGGTGTATCTGGCAGGGCTTTATCAAAGAGAGCCATCCACTGCCGCCACCGGCCAGCGCTGACGGCAGACATCAACAAGAAAGCCACCATACGGCATGTGTTACCGAGTGTTTATGTTTCAGTCACAGTTTGTGCAGCCAACTCTAGTTAACTCCCAAGCTTTGGGGGTAAAGGAACACATAGAGCATAAGGAGGAGAAACAAAAAAGTGGCTTCAGAGTGGTCAGAGTCAGACATGCTGGTTTGTGTGTGCATTGTGTTCCGGGCCCGTCCATGCACCCCTGCATCACAATGGCCCTGAGATCTGAGAGCAGGCTCAGGCGGAGCGGAGCGGGGACGGCATGGGACAAACGGGCGGCGCTCTTTCATTTCTGCCCTCCCTCAGTCCATTTTCCTTTGATGTCCTGTGATTAATTTGCCTTCTGCTCACTCTTCCTTCATCCATCCAGCAGCCTCGGAGCACTCTGGCCCTCTTTTCTCTCGCCACACAACCGGCTGCTGCACTTAATCATTTACACTGGCAGGGTTAAGCGTGTTTAGTTACACCTTAATTTAGTTGTAAATAATCAGAATCAACAACAAAATATATTTGATTAACGGTTACCATTTTGTTTTTGCAATACATCTGCTTGAGAAAGTTGTTTATATGACTTCAGGACAAAATGCTGTCCTGATCTTGGATCCCCAGGAAGCTGTCAGTTGGTTTTAGACTTCAGACTCAAAACTTAAGAGGGTGAATCTACTTTTAGCTACTGAAAGGGAGCTTCCTGATAATTCTAAATATGCTCCAACCCTAGCCCGTTTAAAACCTTAATTATATGCTAGATTCTTCTACTGTGCTTTTACTACTTTAGCGAGTTTTGAACATCTCATTACTGGATCATAACTGCACTGTACCTGTCTAACATGTTATCCTTTAAATCTAATTCGTTTTCTTTAGCGTTGTGTTTAATGTTGTTCTTTACCTCTTGTCTAAAGGGGAAATAAATTTACCTACACTGAATAGCTGTCAGCAGGAGCTTTTACTGTCCTTTCGTGTGACAAATCATACAGGTGTGACAGACGCTAACACAGGTTTTTTGGAGTTTTCACGAGAGCTTTTTACTGCCTAACAGTGAATGAAAAAAAAATGTTACACAGGTAATTGTCTAAGTATAGTGCATAGTTTATATTACTCAATCACAAATTAAATTTCAGCCCTTAAACTAAGCGGGACTGATTTATAAAGTTAGCACTAATAAAGTTAGCAGTAGCACACAGCCAAGGTGATTTAGTTTACAGTCCCAGCTGAGAGCTGTTCTAAAGTTTCAGTGGGCCTCTAAATTACATTTGCTTTGCTGTTATGTATGAGAAAGGCAACACTTTATGCAGGACTGACTGGAAAAATTTCTGCGAGAAGTCCAATACTGAAGGTGGACCGTGCGCTGCAACAGGCTCGTCACTTTCTGCCCATGAGCAGGTTTCATAAAGGATCCAGACAACTCTCAGCACAGAATCACACCACAATGAGAACCTTGACAACAATCGTGTTGAATAACACCCAGGTATTGTGTTCGGTTATGAAACCATTTCTCCCATTGTCTCGGGCAGAAAACAATTGAAATCTAGGTCAGTGGGGTACGCAAGAGAGAAGAGGTTCCCAACATTTCAACGCAGACACACTTGAGCTCCCTGACAATAGTCAAGCAGAGGCAGCTCGTCTGAACAGGCCTGTATTGGGCCATTGTTAGACATGTCGTTAATTAGATCTATTATGACCTCAACAATCACATTAACTGCCATTAAATGCACTTCACCCACCAGCTGTTCAATAATGAAATTTCTACTTTACCTAAAAGGAGTGATAACGATGACGTGGTTGATTGAGTTTATTCTATTGATAATTTCTATACAGAGCCCCTTTGTCCGGTCATAGAAAGTCGCGTTTTCGTGAATAAAATTCAATCAAAAGAAGTGCAAACATGTGATTCACACAGTATTTTACAACGGCATCAAACTGATTTCGCAACATGTCGTAGCTCAGCTTGTTCATGTTTATTCATGAGCGAAAAGAAGGATCCTCTGTCTCCCCAGTCCAGCCATAACACGGGGAGCTGGGCTGGGCCTCCCTCCCCTCCCTCCCTCCCAGAGTGAACCTTTCATGGTCTGAGACGGGAGGCTGCGTCTTTGACCCTCAGCTGAGTGTGAGGGGCGAAAACCTGCACTTTATCCCAAAATCGGTAACATCCCGTTCTTTTCCGTTTGAGCTTTCAGGCTTTGTTTGAGAGATGTTTTGCAACTAGTGTACATCTGCAGGCGCACGTACCTGACCTGCAGGGAGGGAGGCCAGGCAAAATGTGACTCTCTCGGTGTGCTGGAGCGTGTTCAGCCAGGTTCGTTTGGGCTTGTTCACTGTGTCTACATGCTGGTACTGGAGAAACTGCCTCACACTCACCTAACAGAAACAGAAGGAGCCAACTATTTGTTTGCTGTACTCAGAACTTCAGGTGACAATTAAGACAAATAAGAAATGCAGCAGATGCAACTGTAGAACACTGCATTGTCAGCCCAAACTGTCCGCTGTTAGCACAGGTAGAATGAATTCAGGAAATATGAATACGGAAACCTATAAAGTAATTGCGAACTATTGAAATTAGGTACAAAAATGTTGTGGACAAACAATGTATACAGTGCTCTTACTACACATGTTTGTCCTGGTGCAGGCGTCGCTGTAACTTGTCCAGTTTCCTCATACGTGTACAAACACAAATCAATTTACTGTATCAAGTCCCTCTTGTGTGTCTGGGAAAGTGAAGCATTAAGAATTTTACAGTAACTGGAAATATTAACTAAACTTGCGTATAAAAGATAATATATTCAATTATTCAGTACTGAAAATGTATATACTGCACATATATACAGTATATCTCATGTGTAGTTCTATCTATATTGTAAAGTTGGCAATCAAGTATCGTTAAAAGCTGACTTTGATTTAACATATAAAGTTTCACAGAAACGAGACTATAAGCAGAGAGCATTAATTCCTTACTGTGTATACGACATGCACATGTAAAAGTCCAAGTTGAACATAGCCCCTGTTGGGGCCACTGGAAAACGGTATTAATAAAAACACAACAATGTATTGAGTGATTACCCTGCCAGTATGCTCCAGCTGACTTGAAAAGGCTGACATCTAGTGTCACAATATTGAAATGTCTTTGTAGAAGTACAGTCCAGTGTGACAGTAGTCCTCCTTTGCTGGAAGCGTAACCTTAGGCTCATGATGCTGAAGCTCTCTGCAAGATCATTTAAAGTCTTTATTGGCGTCTTGTATATTACTGCTTGAAGCAAGTGTACTAACACAGTTACAACTACATTTTGTTGTGGACATTTAAAACTATTGATAGTTTGTGAAAAGCAGCTACAGCAGGTTTCTATGCCTGTCGCTTGTAAAAACTATTCCCGATGAGGTAAGTTGGGAGAATTCTGATTCCATACACAAATAAAATCCAAACCTTAATTTAGCAAGAAATGGCATTATATTTAGTTAAGACCCCTGATTTTTGCTACTTCTGCTGCACTCCATTTTTCTCAAAAAGTGACATTTTCACTCTGTGATGTTAATATTGTACATTTAGTTACTACTTACACACCTGTGTGTATTCAGGAAAGATCAGATGATTGGTGCACGTTCTCTGTCACCAAGACAGGTCAAGGTTTAAGTCCAGCTATGTCTTACTGGGCTCCTGTGACTAGTTGTTATGGAATACAAAAAAGAGAAATTGTTTTCAATCACAGATCTACCATCTCTCTATCCACCCACTGGAAGTCCAATCTGATAATAAGAGATTTAACCTTTTAAATGTTGTAATTCTCGTCATGTATCAGAAAAGAGCAGGGTAGTTTAACTATCTACACTTTTCCACACTTTGCCCAAACAAAGGTGAGCACACACACACGTTTTCATGCAGATGTTAAGAATCTTTTTCAATTGTTTAAAAAAATCTGGCTGCTTCTTTTCTTACACTTTTACTAACTTAAGTGGAGCTAATTTTTATGCTAAAGCACGCTTATATGAGCTACTTTAGCCTTACAACTATTTGTGCAATCTCTGTTAAGCACTCACCAGCCTTCGATAAAAACTGACAAAAACTAAAGCCTGATGACAGTAGTTTGACCTTTTTAAATCGTAAGGTAGCTCTGTTAGTAGCTGCTGAAATTTCATGAAACTTTATTCATAATTGTGAAGAAAGTGACTGACTTGAACGTATTAAAAATATCAGCCTGGACGTGAGTTAACAGGAGAACATGGTAATGTGAAGGCTTTAAAGCTTTTAATTAAGATAATGATTCACCACCTCAAAAACAGACAGAAAATGAAAAAGGCCACATGGAGGCAGTATGAGACCAGCTGGAAATACACGCTGTCTCCCTATTTGTCTGTCTGGGTTTACCTGATTTTAACTTGCACCACTTAGTGATGCACTGGAAGGTGCATAAAATATGTCAAATGTGTTATGAAAAATATGGTTCAGCATGTGAAACAGTAAAAGGGCACAACGTGAACATCTGAATCAGTGGACTGCTCCCCATCTATTAATAGATTTCTGTTCTGTCTGTCATAAAGTACACGTGTGCAGGGTCACACAGGCACAAACACAAACACATGCAAAGACTTTTTTGCTTTTTAAAAAAGAAAAATAAAACAAGGATTGTTTCTCACTGCAACAATCTGCTTCAGTGTCACGATGTTCATCGTTTCAAAGAAAATGGTAACAGTGATTTCTGCATTGAGTAATTATTGTGAACACAGCAGTAAAACTAGAGCGTGTCAGACATGATGGAGTGAAAAACATTTTTTAAATGACATTTAAAAAAGTCGAACTTTATATTCTAAAAACTGGTTTATAAAAATATGTAGATTATCTGGTATACAGCAACAACATAAGAAGCAAACAATAACAGAAGAGAAGCAATCATTGCTTTGATTAAAATATCAATTCCTTCTATTTCACAGTCATGAAATAATAAATGAGAGCAACACACAGCACAATAGTTACTCATTATCACTTGCTTGCATCTGCCTTATGTTCCCATTATTTTCTTTGTGAACAAAATAACTCTTTGTTTGTTTGTTTCCAAAAAGTGAAGACAAGAAGCTGCTGCATCTCGGGTCTCACCTACCCATGCCTGCTGCTGCTGCTGCTGTCTGACTGACCTGTTGGAATAGGCAGAACACATCACCCTCCCTCCTCTCTCTGGCCAAGCCATTAGCCATGAATTATAGTGCTGCTACCATCACGGCCAATTGTCTGGATGAAAAGCAGAATCTGCTTCACTCACCGTTGTGTGCTAGCCTGTCCCTGAGCGGCAGGTTCAGGATCACCATTTTTGATCAGCTCTGTGGCTGTGGGTCAGAGCAGGTAAGCAGATAACGTTTGACTTAATAGGACATGTAGGTTAATACAGAGCTGCATGCTGTTTCATGATCATAGATGCAACATTTAAGGTCTTCTAAAAAGGACATTTTTATCCATATCAAATGACTGCTTGATAGTATAGATATTTCTTTCTTATTTACTAAAGATTTTTGCACAATGTTCACTTATAAAAGGCTATACAAGCAATTGTAGATGATGTAAAACTTAGAGATGAACCAGATTTTGCAATATTACTGTATGTCCGAATACACAAATCTATATTGTATGAAATTTTCCTTAGAGGGCAACTGGTGGATTTGTGGAGAGAGGAAGAGAGAGAGGAGAGAGAGGACAGAGAGGGAGGGAGGGGGGGAGATCAGTATCTGTTACCAGGAAAAGTCCTACCGTTGTGTCACTGGGAAACTCGATGGCAGATGTGATGGTGAAGTGATGCAGAAACTGGTCACACAGGGGAATTATCAGACACTGTAATGAACAGTGCAGAAAGTGTTCCCGGATGATTATTTGCTTGTTGTCTGGAGCTTGAAGGGGGACTGCAGGGTTGCCTATGCAGAGCTAACTCTTGGTCAGGTATGCTACAGCAAACATGCAGGCTAAATAATTGAATGCACAATTTTCACACAGATGAATGGACTTTAACAGCTGGCGGCAACTTGCGCTTAAATGTGTTAATGGTTGTAATATTTTTTTGTGTGTGAATATCATACAATATGTTGGCACACAAAAATTAAAAACCACACCTGTATGCAGTCATGCACACACCGACCTCATAATATGTAAAGAAGTCCTTGTTTATCTTTATTCTCAGTGATAAAGCTCAACAGTCTATTCAGGAATATTCATCGGCCTTACCTCAGTGAAGTTCAGTCTACAGAGGGGCGAAATGTCGCACTTTTCCTTGTGTTTGTATTTTGACAGCATCATCTGGCTCCGCTTTAACAAGCCAGGCATTTATTTGCCTGTTATAATCTGAGAGCACAGTAGCCAGATGGAGGCTGTTGATCTTGTTAGCAAGGTAGATGTGAAGAGACCATTACCTGGAACACGGTAAACACACATGAGCACACAAAACCCTTGCATTTGCGCTCACACAAAAAAATCAGCTCGCACACAGTTTTGAGTAACCTACCATTCATTAAGCTCTGATCTGCTCTCTGCACCTGCTGCACTTAAAGTTAAGAAGCATTCAGTCATGAAGGATTCTTGTACAACTTGTAAAAATGGAAAGTTCTGAAGGAACTTGTGATTAGTTGGTGGTTTGTTACAAAGTGTCAGTTTCTCTGAAAAAACAGAGGCGTAAAGTCTAACTTTTTCTACCACAGAAGTGCTTAACAGTCAGATAAGAGTGCAGCTATCAAGAAGCCGTCACACTGATTTGCATACAGGTTGTTCACCAGTTGCATACATCATACAATGATGCGTAGTGTAGTAACTACTGACCAAGCATGTTAATGATTGACCAAGGCTCTTAGACTAAAACTATCACGGTTGCTAAGAGTCTTGAGGAGAGCAAGCTAGCTTGGTTACATGTCCAAGAGCTGATATGTAGCCTATAAATGCCTGGCGCCCAGGCACAGTTAAAAAATGAACAACAATTGATGTCTTATTCAATGCAGAAAAAATCATGTGCTATGCACCTTTAAGGCCAATGGATAATGAGAGAACATAAATGCACACACACACACACACATTTTTTTTCCTTTAAAGTCAGACCATTTCACTGTTCTCTGTACCTATGCTGTCATAGCAGAGCTGAAGCTTGTTGTCACCCAGAAAGGATGGTGGGACTGAGAAATTGCTCAACTTGGGAGCCATTGCTACTCAAAGCTTCTTCCATCAAGTCTTGTGCCAACGGCTACTCCCTGGGCATCACCGCACACCTCACTTATGCAAATGCTGACACAGAGTCTGTAGAAGGTGAGATAATGCACACTGAAAACAATTTGCAGCAGTCTGTGTAAGCGGACAGCAATACTTTGGTATTTTCCAATATGATGTCTTTTTTTTAAAAAAAGACAAAGGTGCAACATTTTAGAAGACAAATAAACAAGCTCTTTAATACCTGGATTTATTATAAGCATCAGTAAAGCAGTGTGGAAATCTATTAAAGAACATGATGTGCCTCACAGCAAAAAAATACATTGAAAATTGAAAACAGAAGAGAAACAGGGACTGAGCCTTGAGGAACAGCACAGATCATTTGAACTTTAAAGGAAGTGCTTTCTCCTACAACAATAATGATTATGTTAGAGAAGTATTTCCATTTTAAATAAAATGCAAAGTTCTAATTTTGCATTTGAATCATATAGGGTTAAAAAAAAAAAAAAAAAAAAAAAAAAAAAAATCAAAAATTTTTAGCTAAAAGTGATCATGTGTAATAGTTATCGATGGACGACTATGTCCAAAGCAGCTACAACAATGGAATCATTCCCCAAATCAGAATCCTTTATTGTACTCTCAAACTGTATATTGCACTTTAGAATATGCTTCATGCAATGCAGTTTGACCGCTTTCTAAATTGAAAAGTCTGCAATCATTGTCTTGAGTGAAAAATGTTGTTTTCTCATCTAGGTGTGTTTGTGTATCCTCTCGGGGAAAAGGAGGTCGTGGTTGGCTTCGAGGCCACAATTGCAGGCCGGTTGGTGGGGGTCCAGATCCAGAGCCAAGGAAAACTGAAGCAGTGTTGTTTGGATTGCTGCCCTGGATCTGGTCTTGAAGGCCACTGTGGGAATGGCCAGGAATGGTGCTGTTGTGGGAGCTCCAGCCTTGACGTGCAATGCACTAATGGTGAGGAGGAGGAGGAGGCAGCATGGAAGAACGCAGTAAAGGAAAAATACTGTAGTAGTGTCTGGGGCCACTCGTTTCCCCAGCAGTCGTTGAGCAGAACTCAAGCTAATAATTCATTTCTAGATACAGATAGTAGATATTAATCACTGGCTCTGTGTACTGCAGCTACCCAGCATTGCAAATTCAGATGCCGAGAATATGTTAAAAGAATAAATGCACAGCTATGGTGAAATGCCTACTATGAGCGAAAGAATTAGATTGTAGCTGAGTAAATTAAAAGCTGGTGATGACCTGCTTGCAGAAAAAAAAAAAAAAAAACTATCCTAGGAGATCCACAAATTATTTTAACCATCTGTTCAACTGCTGGTGACCTCCGTAACGATTTTGTCTCCGTACGGACACAAATATAACTACCGCATATATTCCTTTTCTGTCCTGTTTCAGCCTTACTGAGGAGAGAAAGGAAAGAAAAGGGAGGTTATTATTTGGCTGCCAGCCTAATGGTGGAATGGTACATATATCTACTTTATTGGAAACGACCAGATCATGCATGTGGAATAATCTCCCTATCCTACTGCAGCCTTAGGTTGTTTTGGTAGGCATGAATGATAAGATGTATGCAGATTATTATCATACATTGCTGGTGGGACTACCGGCAAATTAAAAAGCGATCTCATCGACATGTCAGCAAGTACTGGACTTTAATTTACAAGTATTAGTATAACGACAATTGAGTGTCGTGAAATGGAGTAAATTAAGTAAAGTATTTAGGTCTTAAAGTGTTTTCTCTTAACGATCTGTCTGGAACAAATATCGTGGACACACCTTGTCACACATAATGTTTTGGTTTAATGAGAGACAATCGGGCATCAGATCTCAAACATGTCAGGCTACAGCATCATCTGATGTTGTTATCGTTTGTATTTCAGCGATGGGACAGAATGTTGATCCCACTGTGGAGGAGCTTGAAGTTGCTCTGTTTCAATTTCAATCTGTTTGAATTCTAATTGTGTTCTTTCTGATTAAGGACACCTCATCCTGGATGAAGATCTTGAAAGAACTACATTTATCGTGGGCACAGGCGTCATTGGTCCTTTGGAAATAGTATCCATTGTCATGAGCACCACACTGGAACTCCCCACTTTAGAAAATGGAGCAATCCGCATCGTCTACCCAACATTGCTGACACCTATTGTCACTGGCCACGTGACTTCGAGCAAGAGTGAAAATGGGAAATCTGAAGAAAATGGGTAAGAATGTCTCAACTAACTGTGGCGCCACTATTTCAGCTAAGTTGTAGATTTTAGGCTCTCAAATACTTGTAGGCATTTTGGACCTGTCTGAGTTGGTGCTAGTTTCTTCTCCGAATTGCTTCTCCATGGGTGTGAGAGACAATGTACAGTCACGCCATTATGTCAGTCTGTGCAACTTACATGACTATATACATTAATTTCCCAGCAACGATGCTCATAAGGTTTTATTTGGACTGTGGTCATGAAAATCCCACCCCAGTCTCTGATGTGAGTGTTTTTTGTTCTAGACCAACAAAGGGTTGGCGCTACTCTGGAACCAGCATACAGTCTGAGAGCCCGTTCTGCCAAAGAACTTGTTCCAGAATAGGAATGAAATAAGCCCAAACTAGCACAGTAACCCAAAGTGAGGTCCCGAGACTCCTGGGTTTTAGGGTGTCCCAGGTGAAAAGAGGAATAATTCGTTTTAACTGTAATTCCAACCACAACTCATACACACCACTATTAGTGCGAATACACTTTCTTTAATAAAACATGTAAAGGTAAAATTCTTATGAGACAATTTCTTTCATCTTAGGGGTCTTTCTTGTGAAAAAGGTTGAGAAGCACTGAATTAGATGCAATAAAGATTGAACGCTGTTTGTTGTTTTCCTCCTCAGACCAACTAGCTGTTTTGGTGCTGCCTCAGGAAAACAAGACCGGGTCGTGGACTTGGAGCACCAGTGTGCTCATTCCATCCTCACTCGTCCAGCTGCCAACCTGGCCCCTTATGAACTCAACTTCCAGCTGCTGGTCAGAGGGGCCTGCCTGTTGGCCGGTACTGCCTTTCTTCTCAAATATCTCTGACTCAGTGGTTGGAGCAGTGCTCATTCTCGTTACGACATAAAATGAATGTGTTAACAGAGAGGGTCTAAAGCCAAACACAGCCAGAACACAAAAAGGACTTAATCAGCTCTACTGGTGTTTCCGCTGCAGGTTTAAAAAAAAGGAGGCTGAAATTGTTATGGATGGATGGAGTTTCTGCACCCTAAACAAAAACAATAATCACCCACAAATCTTTTTCTATTCCTGAACTGATTGTAGGCTTGGAGAGCCCCACTCATGCTCTGAGGGCAGATGCAGACCCCAGTGCCCAAAGTGCCTCGGCTACCTACATCACTTTGGCACAGGAGCATCCATATGACAGGCACATAGAAATAATTCTGCACCTTAGTGGTGAGCAATTCAATACAGTCCCTTTCTTGTCATATTTCCCCTGACCTTACCTGTGTGACGTCTAACATCCAACAAACTTCCTCCACAGAACCTCATAGCCCATTGGTCATATTGGAGCGAGGCAGGCTCACGTTCAGCCAGTATGAAGAGCAGATCTGCTCGCGCAGAGATTACATCCGCTTCACTCGAAAAGATTTAGAACCAGAGAGGAAGGTTGGTGGTTACTCACTTTACAAGATCTCTTTAGCTACCTTTGATATCTCACAAACTGCTGCGTGCTGATGTTCCTCTTGGACTCCTGCAGGTGGAGTTTGTGAGGAAGCGATACCACAAGGACATTCTTAGCAGCCCCGTCCTGATGCTCAACTTCTGCCCGGACTTGCTATGCGAACCTCTGGAGCTGCACAAAGCCACCAGAGAACTGCTGTTCCTTGTGGATCGCAGTGGCAGCATGAGCGGCACCAAGATCCACAGTGTAAAGGTGAGGTAGGATAAAAAATGTACCAAGAAAGCAGGGTTTTATAGCTTTAGTCATGTGTACTGATCTGGTCGAGTTGTTTTTTTTACCCTGTCTTGTTTCCACAGGAAGCTATGGTGGTTGCACTGAAGAGTCTCCCTTCTGGCACCAAGCTCAACGTTGTGGGCTTCGGCACCACCATCAAGCCACTGTTCACCGCCAGCAAGCTCTGCACTGATGTTAGCTTTACACAATGACCTAACTCTAACTCTCTCTTGGTCAAATGCGTTTCACTGAAACTAATCATGTGTAATTCTTCATTAGACATTAACAATAACACATGGCACATTTGGATCACCTTCCTTGAAGGCAGATGTTTTTCAACCACATGGCACAGTTTGTTCCATTTTGTCTACTCTCTAATCAGGGAATAGGTCAGTTCCTTGGGTTGCCTTAGTAGCAGAGTATCAGGTTTTATGCAGACCAGCAAGAACAAACAGTCTTCGCACATATGGTGACCTTTCATGCATTTTCACTAGATGTCCCTCCATCGCCTCTCCTGTCAGGCATGTTTATCCACTGTGTGATTTGAGGTGGTTTTAAAGCAGGTGGTAATGTGCGTATGTTTACTCGCTCTTTATTAGTGACGCCACTGATTCAATTATACCCTCGCAGGGTAATTGGGGAATCTGATATCAAACAGTCAATTTATCTTGACCACAAAGTGTACGTTTGCACAGGCTCACTGTGTACTTACTTCATCTTTCCTGTCCCCTTTCTTTTTGTATGCTCACAGGTCACCGTATTGCAGGCATATGAGTATATTCAGAGGATGAGAGCTGACATGCGAGGCACCAACCTGCTGGGGGCGCTGTCCTGGTTGTACCAACAGCCCATGCAGCGCTCGTATCCACGCCAGATCTTCATCATTACAGATGGCTCTATTAGCAACGTGGCTAAAGTGCTGGAGCTGGTTCGCCATAACACATGTGCTGGCAGGTACTGAGGAAAAAAAAGGGCCAATTACACATTTAACCCAAAGAATGAAGAATGTGACGTGCACAAATGCAAAAATGACATTAAGGCAATGCTATGTAACTTACAAAGGCTTTCTAGAATTTATAAAAGTATTGAACAGATTTATTTAATGTATAGTTTGCATATGATACGGTGTTACATCGCTGCGTGTGACAAAGAATGCAGAGAGGAATGGGGGGCAGTAAGTGCAGGCAGACTGAGGTGATAAAGGAAGAAGGAAACAGACAGAAAAAGACCCAACGCAAGCAAATGCGATCCTAAAATGCGAGACCAAGGCACTGTGAACGAAAGGAAGAAAAGACAGAGCTGCTGAGGTATTTTTCAGCCACGCCCAGTAATCCCGTTAAGTGTTCC